>JARHVA010003659.1:1137500-1432500 GCA_037957365.1 Torreya grandis | reverse complement strand
TTAATGACCATTTTAATGGATTTTCTTAAGTTATTTTATGTTCCTTGGAATTCTTAGGGTTTAGTGTTCACAAACCCTAGGCGATCCCGAGTTTAAATTCAAATATTGGTAAGAACCAAGTTAGCAGGGATGATTGAATAAATTGGTTAATAATGGGTTTATCATGTTTTTTGAACATAACCTAAGCCTTTATTTATTCCTTTCCCCTTTTATTTTACCTTGGGTCTTAACTAACATGATTTATGTAGTCCCTTTTTAAGTCACCTAACTTAGACTAGGTTATTAATATTAAGGCCCCAATATTTAATCTCGACCTTAGTCTTAATAATCTATCTTAAGTATTTATGTCCTTAGGCCTAATGGTTATTCTTCATATCCCTTTCAAGATCCAATGGTTATTTCTCACTCACAATATTTGATCACATAGATTGTATTAACCAAAAATCTCCCACTTAAGTATTGTGCATCATGAAAGGATCAATTACAACTACTCACACACTAGATTTGATCCAATGGTGCGAGGCATAGGAAGAAAATTCAAAAGGTACATAAAGCCTTGAGGGATGGATGCATGGATACTTGATAATAAAAATAATAAAATTAATAGGACTCACTTAATTAGGGTGTTTAATTAATGATCAGGCTCACCATAAAGATTAATGGTGATTGCTCACTAGTTGGATTTGATCTAACAATGCGAGAGGAACTCTATTAAACAAAAGGGTCCCATAAATATCAATGGTGGTCACCTAATCATGAGATTTAATCCAATAATTTGAATATCCTGATGAATTTTCAAGGGTCTATAAGCTCGACACATGGCCGATGCATGACCAAAAAGGTAACTGATAAAGACATGTAGCACAAAAGAAATATATGAGAATGTTAAGTGTCATGATCATGAGATGGAAGATAAAAGAGCCAATAGGAATGTTTGGAATTATATATGGATCAAAAAACTACATTATACTTACGATCTTGATCTAATGGATCAAAATAAAGGAGGCTTTTAAAAGCCAATGGCTAGTATCTGAAGGGTAATTATGAAAATTATCGTGAAAGTCCAGAATGCTACCACATGGGCTCCACCTAATCATCAAAGAGAAAAATAAAAGATATTCTAAGCTTAAAAACACAAAGGACATGAAGAAAAGGGTCCAATAAAATCTAATTCATGTATGAAGTTAAGGCCTAAATAAATCCACCATTAAAGCTCAAAGCCCTAAACCTTCTATAAAGAAGATCCAAGTTGACTCAATTAACTTCACTTGGTCAAGATAGAGTAACTACAGCTTTGAGAAACAAGTGCCTTAGATAAATCCTTGGTAATTTTGAGGAGATAATTTTTTATCGTCAATGGTAAAAGGTATAAAATAATTTAATAAGTAATTTGAACTCTATTTGACCTCTGGTAGTGAAGGAAGGGTTTTCAAGAATACTGAGCTAGACTTGGTGGCCCTAAATATCCATGGGGTCAAGAACTAGTCAGAATTATTCTTCTTTGTGGAGAAATTTTAGCCCATCTCTCAGGAGGAGAAGAGAAATGCTAATACACATAAAATATATAATTATATAGTTATAATTCAAATGGTATGCCTTTACCATGCAAGAGCAAAACTAGAGGTAATGCATTGTATTGATGTCCTTGCTCCTAATTTTTTGGATTGTAGAATAGATGGGAAGTGGATTATTCAAGATGGAAGCACCAAAATGGTTGTGTGTATTACCCTCATGTAATTTGAAACCTATTACAATCTTCCCTTGTCCCATCTTGAGCTCCCATTTATGAGAGATTAGAATAACACTCGGGGCCTTGATTCAGTCCTCACACCTTGGTTAATCTAAGGATCCCATGTTTTTAGGACCCCTAATGGTAAAATCCCTATTGTCCAATTTATAGAGGGCATCAAGATAGCCATGACCTTGCTAAACAAATACCTTAGTTCCCCTTCCACTACTTATGTGAACAAATTTTGGGCATCTTATGTCCACTTTATGCTAGGAGAAAAAATGACCCCTCCTATAGGAAACTTGATAAGAATTTTCTTGGTAAAGCAATTCATGACCATTAAAAGAAGGACCTCTAAGTAGTTTTATATGATGTCCTATCTCTTGGATTCCCTCCTAGCCTCTGTGACCTTTCTTGGCATAAGAAACTAGTCCCCTAATGGTAGAACAACAATCTCCCACCATTATTCTAAATTTCATATATTTAAGTACAAGAACCACATGCAATTTATTTGTGATGGTGTTTTCCTAGTCATTTATGAGGCAATCACATGCATCCCTATGCCAATGCTACATCTTCTTATCAAGAAACAAGTGGAAACGATGGGGGATGTGTCGTACTTCCTAGATTCCACCATGATAATGATAGAGGGAATCTTGACTCAGCCCTATAGATTACTAATTCATGTCCCCAACAAGATTGCAGAGCAATAAATTGCCTCCTAGATTATTCAAGGTGAAGATAGGACATGTAAAGAAAAGAAAAAATCTCAAGTCCATCCCTTCCCATTGGACATTAGCAAAATCAGAATTAGAGATTGGAAGAAACTAAATGTCATGGTGGTTCATAGGAATTCCTTCAATTTTCAATTGGATGACCTCAAAATGTGGGACCTTAAGAACAAGGTGATCAACCACATCTAGGACAAGAAGGTCCCAAAATTGAATATGGACATCAGCTAGGTGTAGGTGATGACATCTACATCAAAACCAATAATTTTGAATTACTTTCCAAAATTAGAGATCACAACATCCAATTGGAGCATAGGTTGGTCAGGGACAATAAGCCCTTAGGAGAAATATGGCAACTATACCATTTACATTATCACTTATTGCTTGGTTCATCCAAGACTACTCATCAAAAGTCATCTACTAAGGGATAGTCATCTGAGCCTTAATAAGTGGAACCAATAAGACAAGCCTAGGTTAAGAAACCTAGGGGCATCAAGGGAAAAGGAAAAGTTGTGGTTGAGGAACTAAAGATAGAGGAGAGACCTAGAGAAGGCCCTGCACCTTTATCACTCCCACAAAAACCTTATTCCCTAGTGGAATTCATTGGCATGGTTTCCCTTAAAGAAGTAAAAACAATGGAAGGTTCCCTTATTAACATACCAACTACATATGGTTCTGATAAGGAGGAGGATCCCTCTAGTGAATCAAGTAAATAACTGATCCCACTAGATGGAGAGAAGAGGAAGATATAATTGGCCTTGGTGCCTATGGATCTAGTAAAAAGTCCTAGGAAGACCATCACTCACCCCACTAGTGAAGTCAATCTTTTTAGTGATAAAAATCCAATTCATGGACTAGCCATTTCTAACTATTTTGTCTATGGAAAGTTTTAAAACATCCCATCCCTCTCCCCTTCCTTGGCCTTGACGTGGATTGGCTTGACTGTAGATGACAACATCAAGCCATGAATTAAAGATATAGTGAAAAGATTGGAAGAGAGAAGAATGTAAATTCATCACATTTAGGAGAAATATAGAATTGGCACATCATGATCCTCTAGGAGTACAAGTGTGGAGGTGACTAAACCTCCAAAATTCAAGGAACCATAGGTTAAGGTGTAATTTAACCTAGACACAGTAGCCTTGGAGAGGACCACAATGAGGGTAGCCATGGTAGGCCAGGAAGAGTTCACATTCAAAAGGTGAAGCCATTCATAGGGTTAACCCCTATTCAAGGACAATAACCTGGAGAAGCTCCCATTTAGGAGGAAGATGTGGTAAGTTTAATTGAGGCTCAGTACCAATAGGCTAGATCTAGTGTCTAAGGGTTAGTACAAAGAAATAAGAACCTAAAGGAGGAAAAAGAGAATTTGTAGACTCAAGTTATTCTCTCATTCCCAGGCTCCATGATCAAAATGCTAGATGAATCATTTTTTGACATGTTTATAGCATTTAAATACATGAAGTCAAGGTATAATTCCCTTCAAGATCAAGCTACCTTAGCTATGAAACGAGCTACTTAGTGGCAAGCCTCTAAAGATAAAATTACGTATCTTTTTGATATCCATATTAAGAAGCAAATACCAAACTCCAAGGCTATCAGTAGAGGAAATTTAAGTGCTAATTTGGGGATTATTAGAGAGAAACTTTAGGCTTTGAATACTTGGCATGTCAAAGTTAAGGACCTAATAGAAGAATAAAAGGATCTCATCAATAGAGTTGAAAAGCTCCTTGGTACCATGCTCAAAGATCCTACACAAACTACCACCTTGGGGATTATAATTGATGAATAATTCCATCATAGATCCACCTTGGTGACTCAAAAAATCAAAATCAAGGGTTAAGGACAATCAATAAAGGATAATAGTAGAGTTTTGAACATGATATTCAATTAGGGGAGAGAATAAATGAAGCTAGGAGTATCAAAGAAGCCTTCGCCAAGAATGATAAAGATTTTGGTAAACTAGCAAACCAAGAAGAAGGGTGCATCACTAGGCATGCCATAGATTTAATTCAAGTGGATAAACAACATACAAGAGCCATGATCATCTTACATCAACAAAGAGACCCACCTAGCCTCTTAATTTTGGCTTGTCAATAGGGAAACCAATTCATTTTGTAAAGGCACATGCTAGTTTGTTAGCATGATTGCCTCTAGGTCAGTAGGATTATGAAAGATACTTATATTATGGTTGTAAAAAATACAACTATCTTTTGTATACCTATAATTGTAAAACTGACAGGTATACTACCTGGCTTCCTGTAAAAATGCATGTATTACCATTTGTAAAGGGAGGAACTTTGAATTGTATTAGTATCAATTGTAAACAATTAATACAGAGGATCAAGGAATTCTACAATAATTATCTATGTTTATGTGTTTAAATTGATAAAGTTTCTCAATTGCTTGTTTGAGTTTTGAATATGAATAGTTTATATAAATACTAGGTTAAATTATTAATAATAGGGTTGTTAACTTGTGCAATGCTAAGTTAGTTGAATGAGATTGAGTTTACTTCATGTTATTTGCTCTGCATCATATATGTGCATTTTTTATCTATATGTGTTGTAGAAATTTAAAAATGGATCCAATTTGTACTTGTATCATCATTTCATTTTTAGAATCAAGCCTAGTTTGTAGTGGAACATGAGCTTAGCCTACCTTTTACTATATACTAGTTAAGTATTGTTGGGTAATTCTTGAAACTCCATTAATATGTTCACAGTCAAAGATTAGAAATCACCATCTCTTTCTTACTCTACCTTTCCTTTTGCCCTTTTTTAATAAATCACATTAGCTTAGATACATTGTCCATAATCATTTTGGTCTAGTCAGTGGTTTGAATCTAGGTCAATTTATCTAGACTTTTCAAGAAAATAACCAAGATGGCCCCCTACCATCAAAATTTATAAATATTGTGGAATAGTTCATGTTACTTTGTTGTTATTTCTACCACAGGCATATTAATTTCCAAGCACCTACAACTCATGTCTTGAATCTTTGGATTCTAAAATTAGAAGTGTTCTTTAAACACTAGAGAGCACCTATGGTTCATTTAGAAGCATCAATAGGAGAAAGCTATGTTGGTGCTAGAAGTAAGGCCAAATCTATATTTTTTGTGGTAAACTTGACTCAAAATTGGAAAGGTCACCTATCTTCACCTTCTGCAAAGCATTTGAGGATATTATAGGTTGGGAATTGATGTTATTTAAGTAGGGATACATTAAGATAAGACATATTCATTTAATTAAGTGCATTTGTGGCAACATCTAATCAAATATTTATGTTATTTGCAAAGATTAACTCGCATCCAAACTTAAATATCTTTCTCATGGAAATTTGACATGGTATATTGTATCTTAAATAGGATCTTCAAATCTCATGATGGATTTACCTAAGTTCAGGACAAGATCACATTCAAAAACTCAAGAACCATTGCTTGAACTTTAGGAACACAAGAGAGCAAGACGGGACAAAGGTAAATGCAAAAAATCTAAATCCCTCCCAACATCACCTATTCAATGTATGTTTACTTTTAACCCTTGTACATAATGGCTTGGTTAGGTGATTCTCTTATAAACATGTCTAGGGTGGTCCATGACCTCCCACAAAATCTAGAGAAATATTTGCCTACATTTAGTCCCATGGGTATAGTGATTGTTGAAGAGCATATAATGTATTTCAATTTTTTTTAAGATTACTTAATGTAGTGCATGAAGATGTAGCATGTAGGTTGATCCCTTTCACTATTAAGCATGTTGCCTATGAATGGTTTTTGAACTTGACAAATAACTACATCACTAGTTGGGATGATTTTAATAATGTGTTTATAGATCAGTTTAGAAAAATAATTAGTCCTTGTATCATGTATCATAAATTTACAGCTATGAGAAAGGATGTTTATGAACCCATCAAGTCATTTAATGCTAAATTTCAAAATATGTTTAGTATAACCATATATCTATATAAGACAGATGAGATTCTAGCTTTAGAGATATACAAGGATGCAGTGAACCCCATGACCTCGGTGTTCTTAAAGAGATCCATACCAGCCATAACCTCACTAGTAAGGGCTTATTTAGAAGTAGTAACTATTAAAGATCAAATGCAACCCCAAGGACAAATGGCTTATTTGGTGCCAAATGTTAACCCTCACATGCCAGTGATGAACTTGTTTACTAATAATAATCAAAACATGCTTATTGAGGACCAAATTCAAAACCTCACTCAATTACCCTTGAATCATATTGGCCCTAGTCAATACTTAAGATTCATGAGCCAACCCACCAATAAGGGATTTAGAATAGGAGATCAAATGGCATTAGTACCAATTGCTAATGTTAGTAATATCAAGTACACAATTTTGAGACCTCTAAAAGTGAAAATGAATCTATCATAAAAATGGTCCAAAATCTAAGTAATGATTTACTCTAATTAAAAAAATAAGTAGGGAATATTTCTAAAAGTTTAGGAAGGAACTTTTCATTTCAAAGATATAATAGGCTAGGCAATAGGTTATAGAATGATAGTTTCCACAATAATAAAAACCATGACCCCTCCTCAAAGAATAAAACCATGGATATCAACCTCATAGACATTACATTACCTAACTATTGAAGGGTACATTTCACATCTAATCATGGGGATATTGATTGCATTGAATTATACAAAGCATTTAAAGCATTTGAAGAGGAACTAGACACGTTTGAGGTAGTTCTCATTAAGGATAACAATGCACATACATCTAGACCAAATCCTTCTAACTAGGCTTTCATGGTGGAAACCTTTGATTTCCCCTTTTAATAAGAAAATGAACTAGATGAGAACCTTGAAGAAATCCATGCATTTCAATATTTCCTAAAAATACTTACCCATTAAGGAATAGAGAATAGACGCAGCCCTTGACTACCTCAATCCCCCCAAATAACTTTGGAACTCCTTTAGATCCTTCTTCAAGTAATAAACATGAGCCCCCCCCCCAATGGAACATTCCCGATCATAGCCCTAAAGTCCCTAATCCTCACAAAACTAGTTACAACATAGTTGAGGACATGAAGAAGATAAAGGCTAATATCACCTTGCATGAGTTAACACAGATCATAGAACAAAGGGATTTGTTTCTAGAATCCTTAAAGTTTATAAAACCTTCCAATGCATATCATGCTAATGTAACAGTGCATAAGGCCAAATCCAAATCTCCCCTTTTCTTGTTCATAGTTAGAATATTCAGTAAAAACTTACATAATTACTTATTAGACTTAGGTGCTTCCACCAATATCATGACTACTAGTATATGTAAATAACTTAGCTTAACTCCCATCAAGTATGAAAGGATTATCACCCAATTAGACAAGTCAAGGGTTAAAGTGGTTGGATAAATTTTGAATGTTCACATGTAGATAGCCTCTAAGCCTAGGTTACAATAATTCATTGATATTCAGGTAGTAGGCATGCTTGATGCATATAGGATATTATTAAGCAGATAATAGACTAAAGCTTTAAAGGGTACATGTCTACTGATTGTTCCCACTTATGGTTACCATGTAAGGGAGTCCCAAACCAAATTAGAGTTGAGAGGGAACCAAGGATGAAACATATGATAACAAAATAGAATGTTATTAATGAAAGAGTCAACATAATCAACTTAGACTTGGGAGTTTTTACCCTAAAATATAATAAATTAGATGATCCTAAGGATGTGGAAACTCTTCTTGGGCTATGGAAATTAACTTTGATGGTGCTAGGTGAAAGGTTGGATCAGGTGTTAGAATTGTCTTAACTGATCTAACCAACAAAAGGTATCATGCCTCTTACATACTTCGATTCCCCTACACCAATAACCTTGTAGAGTATGAAGCTCTCATCCTTGGTTTGTAGCTTTCTATCAAGAATAAAGCTAAAGAACTACTAGTTTTTAGAGATTCAGAACTAGTATTTGACCAAGTTAGTAGGTATCAATGTAAACTATCATACCTCAAGAAGTATAAGTTTAGATTCTAGGACCTGATTGAGTTTTTTGATGCTTTTAGCATCACTTCCATTCCTTGAGATGAAAACAAAGCTACTGATGAATTGGCATTAGCTACAACAAACCTCATGCCTAGTCTAAACTCCCATTATTTCAGTATTGAATTGGTTCCATGTCCATTAGTGCCTGATAATGTTAACCATTTTCAAGTATTTAATGATGGCTAGTAGATATTGGATTTATTAACCAATTCTAAGGTATTTAAGGCCCATATAATTGATGAAGTTGATGAGAATTCAATTAGAGGGAATAAGTTTGATAGCAAAGTCATCTAATTAAATGAAAATAAAATCCCTAAAGGAATGATTGCTCTGAAGAGATTATTTGATCAAGACAAACTGGTTAAGATTTACAAATTTCTGAAGGCAAGTGGAAAAAATTACAATATTATGGATCTTGATTCCCAAGGGCAACCCCAATTGGTAAACATTGGAAAGGCTTGTACAATTTCTAAGAATAAGAAGGCTAAATAAATCCTTAACTAATGTAAAGATGTTATAGCTTGGTCCTATGATGACCTAAAAATATTTGATCTAAGGGTCATTACCCATACCATACCCCTCAAAGAAAGTTGTAAACCTTTCAGACAAAAACAAATATGGAACCTATGATATTCAAATAAGTCAAAAGGTTAATAGATGCAAGGCTATTTCTTCCCATTAGACATTCAACTTGGGTGGCCAATTTAGTGCCAATTAGGAAGAAGAATGGTGAGATTAGGCTATGTATTGACTTCAAAATTTTGAACAAAGAATCAAAGAAGGACAATTATCCCCTCCCTTCCCCTGATCAAGTAATTTAAACTATTTTAGGTTTAGCTATGATATCTTTCCTTGATTATTTTTTAGGCTATAACCAAGTACTAGCTGACATAGAAGATGGGATGAAGATAGCATTCACAACAAAGTGGGGGACCTTTGCTTACAAAAGGATGCCCTTTGGGCTAATCAACATAGGAGCCATCTTTGAGAGAGCCATGGATCATGCCTTCCAAAGCTTTATTGGTAAGTTCATCATTATTTACATGGATTATCTAACCATTTTTTCTAAAAATAGGGAAGATCACTTCATGTCCTTGTAACAACTTTTCGAAAGATGCAAAATTTATGGCATTTCTCTTAACCCTAAGAAAAGCATATTTTGTGTAACTAAGGGTAAATTGTTAGGTCATGTTATAACTAAAGATGGATTTTCCATAGACCTTGAAAGAGTAAGTGCAATATCCAAGATTGAATTACCTAACAGTAGGAAATAATTAAAGTCATTCTTTAGTAAGATAAATTTTGTAAGGAATTTTATTTTTGGTTTTGAAAAAAAAATCAAGCCACTGAATGACATGCTCAAGAAAGATGCCAAGTTAATTTGGAAGTAAGTATCCAAAAAGGCATTCAATGACATCAAGTATGCCATTGGCCAATCCCTAGTGCTTATAAGTCTTAATTTCTTCAAATATTTCTACCTTTACTCTTTTGCATCTGATCATACTATGGCTGTTATATTGACTAAGAAAGTTGATGAGTGTGATCACCCAATAGCTTTCATGAGTACCAATTATAAGAATGTTGAGCTGAACTATTCTATGATTAATAAGTAGGCATATGCATTAGTTAATGTATTAAATAAGTTAGACACTACATCCTTAGAAATAAGGTGCATGCCATCCTACTTGACCCTGTTACCAAACCTATATTGAGTCAAAATGAGCTGGGAGAATGCAAAGGTAAGTGGATGTTAGTTCTATAGGAATGTGACTTGGAGATGAAAATAGTAAATTTGGTAAGGTGCCAATGTTTAATCCAAATGATTTCCAATGTTAACCCTAGGCTAAGTATCATACAAGTAGACTAGCAAATCTTTCAAAACAATTAATGGTATGATTTAATCATACATTTTTTGATCAATGGTGTTTGTCCTGTAGGATTATCCAGGGAATAAAAGAGGGCCTTAAGGATAAGACATCCCACTACTTGATCAAGGATGGAATACTATATAGAAATAACTTTGAAAGAATCTACCTAAGGTGTGTCTCACAAGAAGAAATTACCCAAATTATGGCCACTTTCCATGAAAATATAGGTAGTGTACATCCTTATGGAAGGACTACTACCCACAAGATATTAAGGGTGGGTTACTATTGGTCCACTATCTTCAAAGATGCCCATAATCATGTAAGATAATGTCACTCTTGCCAAATTCTCAGCACCAAAGAGCCAAAAGTAGCCATGCCTCTACAACCAATCATGATTTAGAAACCATTCACACAATGGGGTCTAGAATTCATTGGAGTGATTGATCCCAACTCACCTAAGGGCCACAAGTATGTCTTAAATACCACAAATTACTACAACAAGTGGACAAAAGTAGTAGCTACCAAGCAATGTAGAATGGAATAAGTAATTGGCTTCTTAGAAGAAAGTATATGTACTAGATTTTGGACCCCAATCTATCTAGTACGTGATAATAGATCTACATTCATTTAAATTGAGATAAATGAATGGGCCTAAGATAATGGGATCACCCTTAAGTTTTTTTACAATCACTATCCTTAAGAAGACAAGCTTAGAACTTGGCACAAGTTACTCAAATTTGTACTCTGGGTTGACAGAATAAGAATCAAGCAAGCTTTAAAAGCTTTACCATTCATGTTGGTGTATGGGCTAGATCCCATCTTCTCCATCACCCTTAGTTTTCCTACATATAGGTTCATCAAAGAATACATGGAGATAAGTCAAGAACACGTAGCTTCTAAGCTACTAGACCTCATCCAGATGAAAGATGATAGGGAAACTACTTTTGCTGATTTTAGAAGACACCAAACCATAATAAAAAGGTGGTTTGACAAAAGATCTAAGATTAAGGTGTTCAGGCAGGGAGACTTAGTCTTACTTTGGGACAAAGTGTCTGAACCTAAAGGAAAGCATGGAAAATTCACACCCTTGTGGATTGGCCCATACTAGATCATTGAAACATTAGGGAATAACACTTTCAAGCTCAAATAATTACAAGGGGTAGAGTTCATATTTCCTACTAATGGGAAATACAACAAGCATTACTTCTCTACCACCCCTCCTGGGATATTTATGGAGTAAGGTGTAAGGGGATTAGATTAGAAATAGGTAGGCTAGTTAGTTTTCTTTGTCTCTTTCCTTTCTTGTCCCTAGTTTGTATATGAGTTTGTTCATATTTATTTAGTTCCTTTATTTTTCTTGCTCTTGATTTCTTTTTTTTTTGGTTTATTTTTTGGTTTTCCCTTGATCTCAGAGTATTTTGGAGTCATCCCTAAAGCTTGGAAATTATGAAATCTGCTCTAAATAGACCCCAATCCTAAAGAGAGGGTGTGAACCCCACACAAAGGCAACCCTAGTGTTAAAAACCAACATCATGATGCTTTGAAAATCTGAGTATAGACAGATAGAGGAGGAGTCATTCCATAAGATTTAAGTCATGACCCTAGATCCACACTAGTTTTAAGAAGATTTGTGCTTAGGATTTGAGACCTAAAGTATCAAGAGCATGCCAGTAGCTAGTACTTAATCAACATCCTTGCATATGGAAAGGGTTGTATCCCTAAGTGATCCTTTTAAAATCAAATATTTTACTGAATCCTAAACCTAGATATCTTGGTTCCCAACCTTATTGAAAGCATAAAGATCTAAAAATAATAAAAAATATAAAAAGAATACAAGGCAAAACTGAAGATTTCATAAAAAGTGATTTAGGAAACCTCCACCAGGGCTATAGATACCTGGTTGGTAGTAGAGCAAGGCCATGAGTGGAGCTAAAGTTATCTCTGTCAAGGATATGGATATCTGGCTAGTAGCAGAGAAATGCCTAAAGCCTTCCCTGAGCTAAACCATAATTCAAAAATAAGATTTTTAGTACACCCAGGTCAACATAAATGATTGAAGGAAGAAAGCTAAAGAATATTTCTTGATCCCTATGGAAAAAAGTAAGTGGAATAAAAGAACATACACAACTCAGGTATGTCTTAACTTTTAACCTTAAATCTGCTAATGCAAGGTTTTTTTTAACCATAATTAGATCTAGATGGTAATTTCTTAGGTCAAATGGAATGGTGGCCTCAATTTTTATCTGAATTTAGAGTCTAGAAATTCTAAAATATTGTTATATTTGTCTTGAAAGTTGTCATTTTTTGGGACCAACAAACCCCACTCATTTTTCAATTGGGGACCCTTGAGAGACCTGCATATCCAAGTTTGAATTATCTAAACATTAAGGTCCCTTGTGAAATAATTTGAAGATCATCCACTCATGAATTAAACATTTGTGTATCTTTTAAAACTCTTATTCAATTAATGACCAAGATAATGGAATTTCTTAAGTTGTTTTAAGTTCCTCAAAAGGCTTAGGGTTTGGTGTTCATAAACCCTAGGTGGTCCTCAATTTAAATTCAAATATTGGTGGGAACTAAGTTTATGGGGATGATTGAATAAATTGGTTAATAAAGGGTTTATCATGTTTTTAAACATGACCTGAGCCTTTATTTATTCCTTTCCCCTTTTCTTTTATCTTGGGTCTTAACTAACATGCTTTATGTAGTCCCTCTTTAAGTCACCTAACTTAGACTAGGTTATTAATATTAAGGCCCCAATATTTAATCTTGACCTTAGTCTTAATAATCTATCCTAATTATTTGTGTCCTCAAGCATAATGGTTATTCCTCATATCCCTTGTAGGATCTAATAGGGATCACTCACTCATAATATTTGATCAGATGGAGCATATTAACCAAAAATCTCCTGCTTAAGTATCATGCATCATGAAAGGATCAATGACAACCGTTTTCTCATTGGATTTGATCCAACAACATGAGTTATAGGAAGAAAAGTTAAAAGGTACATAAAGCCCTAAGGGATCAATGTATGGTGACTTGATAATAAAAAGAATAATTTAATGGGACCCACTTAATAAATGTGTTTAATTAATGACTAGGCTCACCATGAAGATCAATGGTGATCACTTTCTCATTGGATTTGATCCAATGGTGTGAGAGGACCTCTACTAAGTAAAAGTTCCCTATAAAAATCAATAATGATTAGTCACTCATGAGATTTAATCCAATGGTGTAAAGAGCTTGATGATTTTTCAAGGCTCCATGAGCTTTATACATGGCTAATGTATGACCAAGAAGGTAATTGACAAAGATACATAACATGAAAGAAATATGCAAGAATTCCAAGTGTCATGACCATGAGCCGAAAGATCAAATATCCAATAGGAATGTTGGGACTTGAATTTGGATCAATGGACCATGTTAGGCCTAAGATATTGATCTAATTGACCAATGGAGCTCATAAACATCATTATAGATGTTCATGAGCTTTAAAGGAGTCTTTTAAAATCCAATGGTTATTATCTAAAGGGCAATTATGAAAATTGCCATGAACATTCAGAATGATGCCACATGGGCTCCATGTAAGCATCAAAGGGAAAAATCAAATATATTTTTAGCTCAAAAACACAAAGGGAATGAATAAAAGGGTCCCATAAAATCTAAGGTATGTATGAAGTTAAGGCCTAACTAAATCCACCATTAAAGCTCAAATCCCTAAACCCTCTATAAAGAAGATCTAAGTTGACTCAATTAACTTCACCAGGTCAAGATAGCATAACTAAGCTTTGAAAAATAAGTGACTTAGTGAAATATTTAGAAATACTAAGGAGATAATTCTTTATCATCAATGGTGATAGGTAAATAACAATTGAATATGGAAGCTAAACTCTATCTGACCTTTGATAGCAAAGGAAGGGTTTTTTTTGGATACCGAGCTAGACTTGGTAGCCCTAAATGTCCATAAGGTCAGGAAATGGTTAGAATTATTATTCCTTGTGGAATAATTATAGCCCATCTCTCAAGAGGAGAATATAAATTATACTACACATAAAATATACAATGATATAGTTATAATTCAAATGGTAAGCCTTCACCATGCAATAGTAAAACCAGAGGTAATGCATTGTATCGATGTCATTGCTCCTATTTTTGTGGATTGTAGAATAGATGAGGAGTGGATTATTTGAGAGAGAATCACCAAAAGAGTTTCATGTATCACCCCCATGGCCTTTGAAACCTATTACAAGATTCCCTTGCCCCATCTTGAGCTCCCATTCATGAGAGATTGGACTAACACTCGAGACCTTGATTTGGTCCTCACACCCTAGTTAATCCAAGGATCCCATGTTTTTAGGACCCCTGATGGAAAAATCCCTATTTTCCACTTTAAAGAGGGTGTTAAGATATCCATGACCTTGCTAAATAAATCCCTTAGTGCCCCTTCCACTACTTATGTGAACAAAGTCTGGGTATCTTACGTCCACTTTATGCTAAGAGAAAAAATGACCCCTCCTATGGGAGACCTGATAAGCTTTTTCTTGGTCAAGAAATTCATGGCCATTAAAAGGACCTCCAATTAGTTTTATATGATGTCCTATCTCTTAGATTCCCTCATAGCCTCTGTGACCTTTCCTGGCATAAGAAACTAGTCCCCTAATGGTAAGACCATATTCTCCCACCATTATTCTAAATTGCATATATTTAAGTATAAGAACCACATGTAATTTATTTGTGATGGTGTTTTCCCATCCATTTATGAGGCAATCATAGGCATCCCTATGCCAAGGCTACATCCTCTCATCAAGAAACAAGTGAAACCATGTGGGATGTGTGTTACTACCTAGATTACACTGTGATAAGGATAGAGGGAATCTTGACTCAACCCTATAGATTACCAATTCATATCCCCAACAAGCTTGCAAAGCAAGAGATTACCTCCTAGATTATTCAAGGTGTAGATAGTACATGTAAAGAAAATAAAAAATCTCAAGTCCATCCCTTTCTATTAGACATTAGAAAAATCATAATCAGATATTACAAGTGGATGGAAGTCACAGTGGTTCATAGGAATTCCTTCAATTTTCAATTGGATGTCCTCAAAATATGGGACCCTAAGAATAGGGAAATAAACCACATCTAGGATAGGAAGGTCCTAAAGATTTAATATGGACATCAACTAGGTGTAGGTGATGAAATATACATCAAAGCCAAGAATTTTGAAGTACTTTCTAGAATTTGAGGTTACAACATCCAATTAGAGTGTAGGTTGGTCAAGGACAACAAGCCCTCAAGAGAAAGATGATAATGTACCTTTTACATTATCACTTATTTCTTGGTCCATCAAAGACTTCTCATAAAAAACCACCTACTGAGGGATAGTCATCTGAGCCTCAATAAGTGGAACCAATAAGACAAATCCAAGTTGAGCAGCCTGGGGGCATCAAGGGAAAAGGTAAAGTTATGGTTGAGGAAGCAAAGATAGAGGAGAGACTTGAAGAAGGCCCTATAGTTTCAATACTCCCATAAAAACCTTCTTCCCTAGTGGAATTAATTAGCATGGTTTCCCTTGAAGAAGTAGAAATAATGGAAGGTTCCCTTATTGACATAGTATCTACATATGGTTTTAATAGGGGGAGGATCCCTCTGGTAAAGCAAGAAAAGAATGATCCCACTAGATGGAGAGAAGAGGAAGGTAGAATTGGCCTTGGTGTTTGTGGCTCTAAGAAAAAGGCCTAGGTTGACCATCACTCATCCCACTAGTGAAGTTAATCTTTTCATTGATGAAAATCTAATTCATGGACCAGCCATCCTTGACTAGTATGTCTATGGAAAGTTGTAAAAGATCCCATCCCTCTCCCCTTCTTTGGTCTTGACATGTTTTGTCTTGACTTTAGATGACAAAATTAAGCCATGGATCAAAGATATAATGGAAAAATAGGAAGAGAGAAGAATACAAATTCAACACATTCAAGAAAAATAGAGAATTAGCACATCAGGAGCCTCTAAGAGTACAAGTGTGGAGGTGTCTGAGCCTCCAAAATTCAAGGAACTAGAGGTTAAGGTGAAATTTAACCTAGACATAGTAGCCTTGGAGAGGACCACAATGAGGGTAGTCATGGTAGGCTAGGAAGAGTTCAAATTTCAAAAGGTGGAGCCATTCACAGGGTTAACCCCTATTAGAGGATAGAAAATTGGAGAAGCTCCTATTCATGAGGATTATGTGGTAAGTTTAATTGAGTCTCAGTATCAAAAAGCTAGAGCTAGTGTCCAAGGGATGGTATAAATAATTAAGAACCTAAAGGAGGAAAAGGAGAATTTGTAGACTTAAATTGTTCTCTTAGTCCCATATTCCATGATCAAAATGCTAGATGAGTCATTTTTTGACATGTTCAGAAAATTGAAATCCATGAAGTCAAGGTAGAAGTCCTTTCAATATCAAGCTACCTTGGCTATGAAACTATCTACTCAATAGCAAGCCTCTAAAGATAAAATTACCTAGCTTCTTGATATCCATATTAAGAAGTAAATACCAAACTTTAAGGCTAATAGTAAAGGACATTCAAGTGATAATTTGGGGATTATTAGAGATAAACTTTAGGTTTCTAATACTTGGCATGTCAAAGTTGAATATCTCATAGAATAATAAAAGAATCTTATCAACAAAGTTGAAAAGCTCTTAGGTACCATGCTCAAAGATCCTACACAAACTAACACCCTAGGGATTATAAATAATGAAGAATTCCATCATAGAGCCACCTTGGTGACTTAGGAAATCAGAATCAAGGGTCAAGGACAATTAGGAAAGGACAACAATAGAGTGTTTAACATGATCTTCAAAATGAGGGAGAGGATCAATGAAGCTAGGAGCATCAAGGAAGCCTTAGCCAAGAATGATAAATATTTTGATGAATTGGAAGACTAAGAAGAAGGGTGTATTACTAGGCCTACCATAGATTTAATCCTATTGGATGAATAACGTATGAGAGCCATGAACATCTTCCATCAATGAAGGGACCCACCTCTAGCCTTTTAATTTTGGCTTGCCAATAGGGCAACCTTTAATTTGTAAAGGCACACGCTAGTTTGTTAGTGCGATTGCCTCTAGGTTAGTAGGATTTTAAAAGATACTTGTATTATGGTTGTAACAAAGATAACTATCTTTTTTACACCTATAGTTGTAAATTAACCGGTATATTACTTGACTTCCTATAAAAAGGCATGTATTACCATTTGCAAAGGGAGGAACTTCGAATTATATTAGTACCACTTGTAAGCAATTAGTAGAGAGGATCAAGGAATTATACAAGAATTATCTAAGTTGATGTGTTTGAATTTCTAAAGTTTCTCAATTGCTTATCTAAGTTTTGAATATGAATAGTTTTTAAAAATACTAGGTTAAATTATTAATTATAGGGTCACTAACTTGCGTAATGCTAAGTTAGTTGAATGAGATTTAGTTTACTTCATTTTATTTTCTCTACATCAAAGATGTGCATTCGATATCTAGATGTGGTGTAGAAATTTATAAGTGAATCCAATTTTTACTTGTATCATCATTTCATTTTGAGAATCAAGCCTGGTTTGTAGTGGAACATGAGATTAGGCTATTTTTTACTATATACTAGTTATGATCATGTTGGGTAATTCTTGAAACTCTGTCAATATGTTCACAGTCAAAGATCAACAATCACCATCTATTTCTTACTCTACCTTTCCTTTTTCCTTATTTTAACAAATAACATTAGCTTAGATATATTTTCCATAATCATTTTGGTCTAGTCAGTGGTCTATATCTGGGTCAATTTGTCTAGGTGTTTCAAGAAAAGAACCAAGATGGCCCTTCACCATCAAAATTTATAAATATTGTGGAATATTTCATGTTACTCTAATATTATTTCCACCATAGTCATCTTAATTTCTAAACACCTATAACTCATTCCTTAAATATTTGGATTCTAAAATGAGAAGTGTTCTTTAAACACTAGAGAGTACATGTGGTTCATTTAGAAGCATCAATAGGTACTAAATAGGTTATTAAATTATGTGGTAGAACCTTACTTGGAGCTCTTTTATATTGAAGAGACCATGATAAACTTGTATGAGGTGATAAGATGGAAAAAAAACTATGAGAAACCTTTCCAAGGATGGTATCTGAGTTTTGGGATCAAATCCTTACAGCTGTGAAAATAGAGCACTTAATGATTTTATTGATGTCATAGGAAGAGAATTCATAAGGCCTTGGGACATCTAAATGAGCATACTTGGTATTATTTAGCATGAAAAATGACTTTTAAAAGTTTATAATACAAACAAATAGGGGAATAAAATTCCAAAATATCCTAAAGTTACCTACAAAACACTAAATTACTTCAGTAATATTTACAGGCTTAACCCTCAAAGGAATCTTCTTCAAATAAAGGTTGTAGACTAGGACTTACCCCTATTTTTAAACATTAAAAATGGTTTAAGGTGCCTTTATACCTTATATTATCACAAATAATATATGAAAAGATGTATTTTAGACCTTATTATGCACCCATAGTCTGTACATTATGGAAATACATATCTACAGCTAGCAGGGGCAGAGAAGGGTAGATAACAAAGTGTTTATTTATATTGAAGTAGATATGTCATGAATATGATTTATATGAATTTGTATATCTAAAAATAGATTGTGTAAAGTGTTAATAGGACCTAAGAACTATGACCTAGACCTAATCCATGTAAATGACATAGGCAGGGGTATTCCCAAGTAGGAATATAGTCAACTAATTGATTAGTGATAGCAAGTTGGATCAAGTCATTTAGAGGTATGAACATGTTGAATAAAGTATAGAAACATTTTGGTACAGTTATATATACTTTTAAAGGATCATCAGACACCATTTATAAGGTTCCAACAAGTCAACTCTACATATAAGTAGGGTTAAAATCAAGATTTCTTAGTCAAAAGGATAGTGAGCTGAGGAAGAGTGATTCAAAGGGTGTTTAGACTAAGCTCAAGGTGTATGATGGATCCCCTAAATTTCAGATGGTCATGGAGATTTCATGAATTTAATATCCACCATTTTAAAGCTTGTCTCATGAAAAACAACCTACAAGTTCACCCCAAAATAGGTCATCACAGTCAATAAGAAAACTCAGTATTGAGAGGTTCAAGAATGTAAAGGGTATGAAAGTTCAAGGTATTGAATAAATATGGGGTCACTATATCATGAAATACATAAGGTAAATGTACATTTTTTACAATGTATATCAAGAAAATATATACCTATAGGGTTTTCAAACAAGCAAACTTGATCCAAAATGTAGGGAACCCTGCAGGTAGTGTCCTGAGAAGAATGTTTTAGAAATGGAGGAGGTTTGAGGGTATATAAGCCTTACCAAGGGTTAAAACTTGGTACATGGAATGAATATTAGTTTATTAATATCATAAATCTTTCAAATAGTTTAATAAAATAGGGTAAATACCCCTTTTTTGTCTTAGATAGGGGGTACTTTTCCCATGCACAAACTTGCATTTTTTGGAAGAAATAGCTAAAAAGGTAAACTAGAAGCCAAGGAAACCTTTAAAGAGGGATTTTTAAGTTTAAACATACATATAAATACATGTAAAACACCTCATATTAGATATAAATCAAATATGGTGATTTGGACTCCTAGAGTTATAGTCAAGCATATTAAGGCATGGTGATGCCTAGAGCAGTTCAAGGGGGTCACTTTCACTTTTGGATTAAAATGTGATTTATATTGAATTATAACATGTAAAATAGGTCATTATATAAGTTTTAAATCTATATGGATGTGAAACATTACCATCAAAGGGCATTTTGGGCTTTAGTTTCACTTAGACCTCTTAGGCATGGTCTAGACCTAGTGGCCAAATGAGGAGTCACTCACAATCCTAGTGTGATATGAGCATTCCTATGAATTTTATCATGTTCTTGGGTTTGATACAGAAATTTCCAAGCTATTTTTTTTCATATTAAACCAAGGATAAACATTTTTTTGGTCTAAAACTAACTTAGACTCATGCAAATTGGAAAGAACAAGATCGATGAGGTAAGTTTGGTTACTCATATCTTCAATGAGGTTATTCATGGTGGAAAATAAGTCTAAGATGGTTAGAAGGGTCCCCTAAGATCACTTTTGTGGAATTTATCTGTAACTTGGACATGAAACTTTTATGAACAATGCTTAAGACCCAAAACTACCGTAAAACCCTTGCAACCCCTTGTTAAAGACTAGTTTGGGAAGATTGAGTTGGAAAGCTATTCTAGGGGAATATTTATCTCATGAAACATTTTTTAACTGGGAAAGGACTCACCCAGGCTTATCCATACCTTTTTGGTTGTACCTACTTATATGGATGGCAATAGAAACAGGGTTTTTCTCACTATATTATGTGTTATATAAGCTAAAAAAATAGTCAAGAGATGAAACTAGGTTTGTGTGAAATATTAAGAATTAATATAACTCCCCATATTCATTCAATTCCTTTAATAAAATTTTAAGTTCCCTAACTAGGTGTTTCAACTTGGCCAATCAAAATTGCCATATTGCACAAGCTAGGGAGAAGTATAAAAAATTTAAGTAGATGGCCTTTTAAGGTTCCCCTGATGCTTAAAAGGCCATAGATGGTATTGAAACATGTCACCGATTACCTATTATGTATTTTAATGGAAAAATGAAGACATTTTGGAGGCCAAGTGTGCAGGGTGCATAGAAGAGCAATTTTTTAGAGAGCAAATGATGATGGCTCACTTTTAAAGGTTTCCAAAGGACCAAGAATGAAACCAAGAATGGAGATGAATGTCTGATATTATACCCTTCCATTATAAACATTTTTATTACTCATCATCATTTATGGGATGTTCATACAGGCCCAATCATGAAGGCAATTTTTATGTGCAAAAGGAGGAGTTTTGTGCCACTTTGCATAATTTTAATGATTTGAATTGGAATTTGTACTTCATGACCTTTAATTTTTTGACCCATAACTTACCATCATGCATGGATAAATTATTTTATCATCTTTACAAGTGTCCTTGTGATTTTTGGACTTCTCTTCTTCTTCTCTCTCTCTCTCTCTCAAACTCTATAAGAGTTAGCCATTTTAGCATTGTATATGATGCTCCACTTGAGTAAGGTGAATGCCTTCTCATTTTTATACCTTTTGATAAATAAAATTACTAATTTTTACCTTTTACATGAATTTTCATAGTGTGTTTCATGTGAATAATTGATTTTTCTTAAGTGACACTCTTATTTCCTTAGCATGTCATCTCATTCTTGCAACCTATTTACAATTTAAAAACTTCTTATTGAAGGTAATGTGATGTGTTTTAAGATATTTCAAGAATTAGGTGAGTTTTTATCTTCATTATTTCCATTAAATTCCTCTTTTCTAGTCTTCCTAATTTTGCATATCATCTATGACCCCACAATGTAGCATTGATGTGAGAAGATGTGGATTAGAGAAGTGTATGTTTATTTGTTCTTTGATTTCAAGTGTAGAATACATATGGTTGTATGTCATCAGTTAAATTTTTGTATCACCTCACTTATATTAGTTTTATTTTAGTTATCCTTCTCCATTTTCACCCCCCAAAGTTATTAGTAGTTACAATCCTAAGTGGTACATCAAGGGAGCTAGCCCTATCCAGAGATTCACCTCATTCCTTAGGATATCCAAAAGCCTAGAGGTGGTTCCATTATTCCCCTTGGATGAGGAGATATTTTAATCTCCTCAAAAGGTTCAAATCCAAGTGACAATAATTTTTGGAATGCCCAGTGGGAGTTTTATTTTAAGAGTTAGAGGATTTTTGGTGTTATCTTTCAACATATCAGCCTTTGGAGACATCTTTCAAAGCATCAATGGTGACTCCAAAGTTGTATCAGCTAGTCAAGCATCCCAGGTATTCCATTTGAATATTTTGTATAACCTTTTATTATGTTCCTACTTCCCAATGAAAGTTTCATGGCTGACCTTGGATTTGAGTTTTGTTCTCTACAAGTTGATGAGACATTACAAGCTTGTGCCATTCCCCATCAATATGAAAAAGTCCTTGGTCAACCTTGTCATGATCCTTACCAACCTCAATACAAAATTTTTTATTTCAAATATGATCCTTTTATTCCCTATCAAATTTTCCATCATCCTTATGAGCCATGGCAGCCATATAGTCCTTCATTTCCCTCTTCATATGGACACCATGTTGTTAGATAATTCTATGATAATGGCTACTAAGAAACACCTACCTTTTAGCCTCAATATGAGCCCTATCATTCATTTCATGATGAATATAAATCTCAATAGTATTCCTATCAGCCTTTCTATATGAAATAAGAGGTTTATATGGATTGTACACAAAGATATCATTGGCAAAATGCATCTCTTGCTCATGTAGATGTTACTCTTAATTAGCCTAATAATTCACTTCCATTAGAACTCACTAGTGTTTTCCTCTTTTATAAATCCATTCATAATCATTATCATTCATTCCACAGTCCATCTCAAATCCCTTCACCTTCCATTACATCTCATATTCTAGCTTCATCATCTCAAATCCAAGAGCCTATCCATCAAGCCTCCACTTCATTTCTTCTCAAATAAGAACCTATCTTGAGATAAGTAAGTAAAGAAGATAAAATACAATTCATGGCTGATAAATAATCTCTCATGAGTTATTATGAAGAAGATATCACCATAGGGACTCCCCTTGGTTAAAAAAAAGAAAATATAGTAGCTAGGGTCTTTAGGTTTGAAGGGATATGTGTCCATGGAGAACCCCCTACATTTCACCCTCAATTTGATTTTGAGTTCCATGTACCACCTCCACCAAATAAATCATCTTATACTCACCCTATCACTCTTTTATTTGATGTACCTATGGTATGGTAACCTAAGGAGGATCATATTTTTTAAAAATAAAGAGAGCTCTTGTTTGAACAAAACCTACCTCCTTGGTAGCCTCATTGGGTTAGATTGCATGATTTCAAAATGCCTAGTCTTGGCATCACCATGAAGGAGAAGGAGTTAAAATATATTACATACCTTGAACAATAATATAAATCTGATCCAAAGGTTGTATATGATCATCATAAACATGAAGTGAAATGTGCTATTAATAATCAAGGTGTTGTCATCCCTTAAGAAGTGATAGTCCTAAGAGAGTTTCATGAGACCAAGGTAGAAGAAGTAACTCTTGAAGATGATAATGAGGAATAATATATATGGAATAAGTTCAATGCTATATGTAAGGAATTTTATGATTTTGTTGAATTTTCTTCTTCTCCAAAATATTTCATAGCTAATGATAAACCCAATCTTTTTGATGAGTCTAATCAATATAAACTTGAGTGTGCAATCAAACATAAAGATGGAGATTTTTCTACTAGTCAAGAATTAGCTATCATGAATCCACTTGATGATATAATTAATCTTGAAGAACACTATCTTTATGACATCATGCATAAATAAGAGAAGATGGAAGAAACAATGGTTCTAGATGATAAGGAGGACAAGGATGATTGACAGTTGTAAATGGAGTTACTTCAAGAACTTGAAGAGCTTTGCCAATTTGAAAGTAAATCATATGACAAGATGAAAGTATAGGCTTCCATGGAATACAATTATCAATATTATATATATTTTTCAAAGTTCCTTGATGATCTAGAAGAGCTTGCAGTTGAGGAGAAGCCTAATCTTGTTGAGAGCACAAAGGAAGACAAGAAGGTATGCCTTGCTCAATCATCATTTGAGATTATAATTGAGAATTTACATGAAAAGGTTGAGTATGTTTGGATGTAATAGGAATATGTATACATTAGAGACCTATTTTAATATTTTATACTTGAGAGCATGTCCATTGAAATACCAAGAAATAGGTTTGATCCTATAAGTGGTCAATCTAAGGAGAAGCATGCTTTGCACCATGTTCTATCTCATGAAGAAGGTGATGCTTAAAAATTCCCCTTTAATCTAGGAGGAGTGTATAATTATTTTTTAGTTGTACATAGTAGTGGATTTTTGCTTATCCTAAGTGCTTAGATCATATGCGTGTGTCTCTTGTTATTTGTTAGCTTTGGTGTGTCCTTTGTTTTGTACGATTGAGGTAGTCATTAGTGTTTTATCTTGATCAAAGGTTTGTGGTATATGGTCAAATTTTACTTGTTTTATCAGTCCTTAAATGACTTAACAATCCCAATGGATTGATAAGGCTACTAGTCTAGTTAGTATAGCAGGCATACTATCCCTATGAGTCACCAATTTGTTGACCAAAATTGAATTTTTAGTCAAATTGGGCTACCTATATGTAAAAAATTTAATTTTTAGGTCTATAAGTGGGTATAATATATTTTAATTAGGTGTTTCATAGGTCAATTTATTTCAATTGATGTTATATTTGCCTTGGTCAATTAGTTTGTAAGTCTATTTATCATTTTAGGTCACTTTAAGGGTCAAAAGAGGTGCATTTAATGATTTATATGGGTTTATTTGGAAATTTTAAATTTTAAAAACATTATTTTATATCTAATTTTTCCTTATAAGTATTAACTAACTGAAAAAATTTAAAATTTTTTGGTTTATTAGAAGAAAGATCCTTTTTCTTAAAGAAATGGAAGAGTTTGGCACTTATATGGCCTCTTTGGGAAGCACTTATTATGGCCTCTTTGGGAAGCATGCCACTTATAAAACTATGAAAAGTGTCTATTAATATCACCAACACTACTTTAAATGTTTTATTTTATTTTATGTCCCATTTTTGTCCAAAATCTATTCTGCTCCATTTTCACCTTTCTAGACATGCAAAAGTGACTTGCAAGTTTGTACTTGGTATAGCCCACATCAAGTAAAAATATTTTGGGAGGTAATATTATAATAAAGGATATCCATTTTAATAATAATAAATTTTATAATGATTCACTATACTTTATGAATCATATGTTTTAAGTTGACCTTCTAAAACTACCTATCAATATATGCACCCTTCAGGTTTTGGCCTTATTTGGGAAAATCCATAAAATAAACTTACTAATTTTGGTTATAGATAATTTTTTATTCCTAATATAATGGTTTTCATTATTATTTTCATCTTTAAATTTTATTTTATAAGTCTAATAGCTCACTTTTCAAGAGGGAACCACCATGAGTAGTTTTAGTCAATTCTTCATTTGTAGAGGTTTTGATTACATATAAAGGATTATTTTTAATTTTAAATGGTGTATTTCATGTTTAAATTCCATTATGGTCACCTCCTTATAAGTTTTGGTATCACAACCCCATATTTTTATAAGGAACCCATGTCTACGCTATGCTAAACAAGTCATTCAACTTACTATCTACCTTGTTCTAGGTGTTCGAAAATGTTTTGCATGTTGAAAGGATGTTTGGAGACTTTTTTAAAGATTTATTTAGCACCAATCATGAATTTGGAATGATAAAAATAGGTTTAAGTTTCCCATGTGGACTTTTATCAACTTATTGTTTCTCTATTCCATACTTACTACTATATATAGTCCATTTATACACACAGGGATCTTCTAATAATGTTGTGTTATGATAGAGTATTTTGTAGTGGTTTCAATAAATTTCAGGTGTGTGTAACATATTTCAATATTTTAAGATGGGTACTCAACCCATTGAAATCCAATTGTCATACTCACTATTCATAGTTACATTCTCTACCTGTATACTGATAAATGATCACCTATAGGTGATGAAATAGGGGATTGAGGTACTAAATAGGGTGTTAAAGTATGTGTTAGAACCTTAATTAGATCACTTGTATATTTAATATACAATGACAAACCTGTATGAGGTTTTAAGATGGAAAACAAATTATGACAAACCTTTCCAAGGATGGTAGTTGAGTTTTGGGATCAAATCCTTAAGCTGTGAAAATAGAGAACCCAACAATTTTGTTAATGTCATAGGAAGAGAAGTCATAAGGCCTTTGGAAATATAAATGAGCATACTTGGTATTATTTATCATGTAAAATTACTTTTCCAAGTTTATAATAAAAACAACTAGGGGAAGATAATTCCAAAAGATCCTAAAGTTTCCTACAAAACACTAAATTACTTCAGTAATGTATATAGGCTTAACCCTAAAAGGAACCTTCTCCAACTAAAGGTTGCAGACTAGGCCTTACCCCTATTTTTTAACATTAAAATTTTTTTAAGTGGCATTTTATACCTTAGATTATCATTAATAATATATTACAAGGTGTGTTTTATACCTTCTTATGCACCCATAGTCTAAATATTATGGAAGTACATACCTATAGCCAGTAGGGGCACAGAAGGGCAGAGAATGAAGTGTTTATTTTTTTTAAAGTAGATATTCCATGAATATTATTTAAATGAATATATATATCTAATAATTTATTGTTTAAATTGGTAAGAGGACCTAAGCATTGTGACCTAGACCTAATCCATGCAAATGACACAGGCAAGGATATTCCCAAGTAGGAGTATATTCAGCTGACTGACTAGTGATAGCAAGCTGGATCAAGTCATTTAGACATATGAACACGTTTACTAAATTATAGACACATATTTTTATAGTTATATTACTTTTAAATGATCATCAAACACCACTTCTAAGGTTATAACAAGTCAACTCTACATACAGGAAAGGTTAAAATCAGGATTTCTTAGTCAAAAGGACTGTGAGCTGAGAAAGAGTGAATCAAAGGGAGTTTATACTAAGATAAAGGTTTATGGTGGATAAAATAAGTTTTATATGGTCATATATGTTTCATGAAGTTCATATCCACCATTTTCAATCTTGTCTCACTAAAAAAACCTACATGTTCACCCTAAAATAGGTTAGCACAATCAATGAGAAAACTCAATATTGAGAGGTTCAAGAATGTGAAGGGTATGAAAGGTCAAGGTATTGAATAAATATGGGGTCACTCTATAATTATATACACAAGGTAAATGGACCTTTTTTACAATGGATATCAAGTAAATATATACCTACAGGGTTTTCAAATAAGTAAACACAGTCTAAAATGCAAAGAACCCTAAAGGAAGTGTCCTAAGAAGTCTATTTTAGAAATTGAGGAGGTCAGAAGGTATATAAGACTTAAAAAGGGTTAAAACTTGGTACATGTCATGAATATGAGTTGATTAATCTCATAAATATTTTATATAGTTTTATAAAATAGGGGAAGTGCCCCCTATTTTGTCTCAGACAGGGGGCACTTTTCCCATGCATAAACTTGCATTTTTAGAAGAAATAGGTAAAAAGTTGAACTAGAAGTCAAGGAAACCTTGTAATATGGATTTTGAAGTTGAAACATACATATAAATCCATGTAAAACACCTCATAGGATAGAAAAATCAAATAGGGTGGTCTAGACTCCTAGATTTACAGTCAAGCATATTGAGGCATGGTGATGCCTAGAGCAGTTCAAGGGGGTCACTTTCACTTTTGGATTAAAATTTGCTTTATATTTAATTGTAACATGTATAATAGGTCATTATTAAAGTTTTAAAACTATAGGGATGTGAAAAATGACCATCAAAGGCTATTTTGGGCTTAATTTGCACTCATACCTACTAGGCATGGTCTAGACCTAATGGCCAAATGAGGAGTCACTCATAATCCTAGCATGATATGAGAATTTATATGAATGTTAACATGTTCTTGGGTTTGATACAAAAGTTTATAAGCTATTTATTTGTATATTAAACCAAGGAGAAACCTTTTTTTGGTCCAAAACTAGCTTAAATTCATGTAAATTGGAAAGAATAATCTTCATGAGGCAAGTTTGGTTACTCATATCTTCCATGAGGTTATGCACGGTGGCCAAATAAGTTTAGGGTGGTTATCAAGGTCCCATAAGATCACTTTTGTGGAATTTTTATACAAGTTGGATGTATAACTTTTATGAACAATGATTAAGACCCAAAAATACCCTAAAATACTTGCAAACCCTTGGTAAGGACTAGTTTGGGAAGATTGAGTTGGAAATATAGTCTAGGGGAATATTTATCTCATGAAACATTTTGGACCTTAGAAATTACTTGCCTAGGCTGATCCACACCTTTTTGGTTGTACATATTTGTATGGATGGGGGTAGAAACAAGTTTTTGATCATTATTTTATGTGGTGTATAAGCTACAAGAAGATTCAAGAGATGAAAATAGGTTTGGGTGAAAGGTTAAAACTTAATATATCTCTCCATATTCATTTAATTCCTTGAATAAACTTATAAGTTCCCCAACTAGGTGTTTCAACTTGGCCAATCAAAAGTAGCATAATGCATAAGCTAGGGAGAAGTGTGAAAACTTCAAGTGGATGGCCTTTTAAGGTTCCCCTAATGCTTATAATTCCATGGATAATATTGAAACATGTTAACCACTACCTTTTATGGATTTTAATGTAAAATTAAAGTCATTCTAGAGGCCAAGTGTGTAGGGTGCATAAAAGAGCAATTTTTTTGATAGCAAATGATGATGGCTCACTTTTAAAGGTTTACAAAGGACCAAGCATAAAATAAATACATGGAAAGGAATGTTTGAGAGTATCTCATTCCATTCCAATAATTTTAAATACTCCTCATTAGTTATGGTATGTTCATATAGGCCTAATCATGAAGGTAGGGTTTTATGCAAAAGGAGTTTTGTGCCACTTTGCATAACTTTGATGACTTGAATTGACATTTTTACTTCATGAACTTAAATGGTTTTACCCATACCTTCTTCTCATGTATGGATAACTTATTTTCTCAAATTTACAAGTGTCTTTTTGAACCTTTTACTTCTCTTCTTCTCTCTCTCAAACTCTATAAGAGTTAGCCATTTTGGCGTTATATATGATGTTCCACCTGAGTATGGGGAATCTATGATTATGTATATACCTTTTGATCAATAAAATGACTAAGTTTTACCTTTTCCATGACTTTTCATAGTGTGTTTCATGTGAATAATTTATTTTTCTTAAGAGACTTTCTTGTTTCCTTAGCATGTCATCTCATTCTTGTAACCTATTTACAATTGGAAAACTTCTTCTTGTAGGGAATGTGAAGTGTTATGAGATATGTCAAGGATTAATTGAGTTTATCTCTTCATCAATTCCATTTAAGGCCTCTTGTCTAGTCCTCCTAGCCTTTTATATCATTTATGACACCACAATGTAACATTGATGTGAGAATATGTAGATTGGAGAAGTGTATGTTTGGTTTGTTCTTTGATTTCAAGTGTAGAATACTTATGGTTGGAAGTCATTAGTCAATTTGGTGTATCACCTCTATTAGATTAGTTTTATTTTATTTATCCTTCTCCCTTTTCACCTCCCAAAGTTAGTAGTAGTTATAATCCTAAGTGGTACATCAAGGGAGCTATCCCTATCTATATATTTACCTCATTCCTTAGGTTACCCACAAGCCTAGAGCTGATTCCATTGTGCCACTTGGATAAGGAGATATTTTCATCTCCTCAAAGGGTGAAAATCCAAGTGACAATAGTAAGATGAGTAAAAAAACTTGAATTCAAATGGGGAGAAAAATAAAAGTGATCATAAAGTACATCTAATATAAGGTATGAAAATTTTTAAGTCAAATAAGGACATGTATCAAAATAAGCAGACATCATTGAGTGAACATTTGAAATTAATGTTTTTTATAGAGCAAGTTGTAAGAAAACGCAACCATCTAAAGACATAACTATGATGATGGAGATGGTGTGGATATTAAAAAATATACGATATAGATATAATAATGCAATACATAATCATGGTGATGTAGGCATCCTTATAATAGATAAGACAATCTAAACAAGTGGGAAACACTAAGAACTATCGACATAAAGGACCTAAAGAACCTAACCTAACAAGCATAGGCTTAGAATAATAAGTGAAGTATATATAGCATAAAATAAAGGATATATGCATGAAAAATACAAATATCTTCCTTACCTAAAGATGTTCCTAACTTTCTAGGACCCATTACAGAGTCGTTGGTCTATTGTGAAGATTGGGAAATGGCATGAGAAAGTAGGTGGCACTAGAATGTAGAAATTAGATAGATAATTATGTGCTGAGATATCCTACCCAAGTATACTAACCTACCACACCCCAATGGATCTTGTCCATATCATGAGGCTAATTTTGGAGTTTGAGCTTCAACTGGAATAAGAAACATGCCAAAAATATCATGTTTATTGGTTTGACTTGAATTTTAAGATATAATCTACATTTTAAATTTGTATTTTCTTATAATATGGATTTTAACTCTTTTGTATTTTTCTATTTTCCTCTTCCATATGGATTTGGAAATGTTTGACCTAAAAACTTGGTAAGATTTAGTGATTTAATCACCTCAACCATACTAAAAAGTGAACCAACTACTATAGTGGATTAGCTCAATATAGTATGTAAAAATCCAACCTGGTGGGTGATGATAGTTCTTGAAAGTGTTTCAAATCTAAAAATGATTTGATTTTTTAATATTAGGTACATAATTCATAGCATATTCACCTTATATATGTCATGTGATAAAACTATATATAATAATGGTACCAATGTATAGAATTCTACCACAAATATTTATCTGAATCATATAACTATGCGATCTATCCAATTTTAAATTATGTAAGTGTGGATAACATGTTTCTAAAACATTCCCCCACTATATATGGAGAAATATAAAAAATTATATAAATGATAATGTGGAGAACGTGTTTCTAAACATACCCCCACTATAATCTGGGTATGTTTCACACTAAATGAGTGTGGAGAACATGTTTCCAAAACATGGTCCCACTGAATTTTAAACTATGAATATGTGGAATCTATGCCTTTATGTCATTCCCCCACTAAATATAAAACTATGAATATGTGGAATTCATGCCCCCCCCTTTTAGGTAGGTGAGGGGAGATAAAAACCATTAGTTACCCTACATCAAAAGGATAAGATAACCATGTAAACTATGAATGTACCATGTAGCATATAGAGGGAATATGTCTAGGTAGATATATCATTAAAGTGCATAGAATGTGTTCACATAAAGGCATAAAATGCATGATAATAATCATGGAAACATATATCTATTAACAGTACAAAATCAAAAATAAACCATGCACACACACAAGATCACTCAAAAGCAAGTCAAAACATAATGGTCTAAGGAGACCGCAAACAAGGAGCATGTTCAAATTCCACACTATTGAAGGGACATGACTTAGTCAAAGTCCAAAAAGTAAAAAATGAAATATTCAAATGTCAACATAAACCAAGCAATGACATATTCAAATGTCAAAGAGGCAAACAAAGGCATGGGGGCCAAAAATAATGGAGCATATTCAAATGCTCAAACAAGAAAGACAGTAGTAAGGTGAGACACTAAAGGAAATGCATAAATGAAAACATAATCAACTAGCATAAATTTATCATACTAGTCCCTGGATATATTTGTTCATAAAAAATGTCAAGTACATAGCATATCAATTACACTATAACATATATTAATCATAGATAAAGGCATGTATAAGTACATATATGAGCTAAAACATGATAATTTAAAGGGATCGTAGAATGATATAACCTAGATGTATCATGATAATAGAGGTGGATGCCCCCAACATCTTGGTGACATGAGTAGAGGGGAATCCCAACACCCAAAATTGTATATATCTTGTATCTGTGTATGCCTAAATCACACTCAAAATATGCATGAAACATATGTGTATATAAAAAATATTGATATTCCATCTAACAACATATAACTAAAAACATATATTCCAAGGAGCTAATAGAACATGTAAAGGCTGAAAATATTTTTGGATTTTTTAAGTTTTTTATTTTTTTTGGTATTTTTGTAATATGTGCAAATAAAAAATAATCATATGGTCTCATCCAATGAATTCCCATATGTATCTCCCGACTAGGAACTTAGTGCAATAAATAGGTGGTACTTTCAAGGAGCATGTAGAGGTGTAAAATATTTATCACTATATATATTCCATCATGCTTTATGGTTTTTTTGAAGTAAAAATAATAGGAACATTCTTAGGTGCTCTTGATATTTGAATTTGGTGTGTATTAGAATTAGGAATTTTATCATGGTCTTTTTGTAAGTTTGTATTTGGTATCCTTGCTTCACATGAAAATGTACTTTTAGTTATTTATTCATTTTGTATGCATTACTTACATTTGTTTTCATAATGTATGTTTGGCTATGGTAAATTGTATAAAAAATATTTCCATGTAATGAAATTATTGTATTATATTGGTAATAAATAAATCACTCTATGCAATGAAATTTGGATGGAAATAAGAAATCTCAATTATAATGATCATGTGGTAATGGAAATGTTAGTTTTGTTTCTATCATTGACTCTGAAATATCTATAGAAATATCCTATGAATATGTATGTATTTGTTTATGTACCCATAGTTATTATGTAGGTTCATCTTCTCCATGTGTCTATTTATTAAGGACTTGATCTATCAATTGTTCCTTGGTGGGATTAGTGTGGGAGAAATCAGTCTTAGGATATGTGCACTGGGAGGACTTCTACTAGTGGTCACCTTATATGAAGATCAATGGACCACATGATCCTCAAAAGGAGATTCATGATATGTCTCTACCCTCTTATAATAGCCTCTTTAATAAGTATATTAAATAGGTATATATATATATGTATTTTTGAAATGTAATAATTTCTCAATCAGCTAACTATGTAAGCTTTTACTCAAGAGTAAAATAATCATTATCTTAGTGCCTATTTATACCATGGTAAGTGTAAAAGTGTTATCCTTTTACATTTTAAAATTCATGTAGTGGGTAATGATAATTAGGAAGAGTTTTTATCATTCATTTATCCAATAATGTGCATAATATATCATGTGTTCTTTCTCGGTACCAATCAAACTAAAGTGGTTGCCTTTTTATAGAGGCATATAGTTTAACCATAGGAGGTATTATGTAAGTATGTTCCTTTCATTTATTTAATACTTTTATTATTTGTTCTTTAGTATGAACTATTAGTTATGAGTAGGGCATTAGAATTGGTTCATAACCCTTCATAGTTTTCTTATTTGCTTTGAAAATGATATTTGTACCATGCTTTCCTTTAAGTGGTGAAGTAGGTAACTTGATTTTTTGTATTCATTAAAGCACATGCATATTTATGCACATCCAAATATTTTATATCAAATGAATAAAATAGTTTATGTAACACTTTTTCTCTAAGAGGAAAAATAAAATCCTTACTAAACATAAATTATAGTTCCAAATTTGAAGGGGTATAGTTTAAGGATTATAATATGTCCTTAAATCTGATAACATAGTTTGGAATGGACTCATTATCATTTGTGTTAATACTTTTAAATATTCCCCAATGGTAACTTTGGTAAGATTTATCAATGAAAGTTGGATAATAACACATCTGTGAGTTTTTGGAATGTTGAAAAGGAACCATTTGGGAACAAAACTTATATAGATCTTCTTGAGATAAACTTTAATGGAAGGCCTTAAATAGTAGACATCCATCCTTAGCCCAGTGTTTAAAGGAATGTATATATTATTTTAAGTGAATATCAAGATCCCCATGACCATTAAAGTAGGATATATTAGGCATGATGAAATTATAAGGGTAGGGTGACTTAAACACATCTTGAATAAGAGGTTGTTCCTTCAACATATTCTCCTCAAAGGTAGACTCATGAGATTATAATTGAAACTCAAGGGTATTAACCTATTGTTGAATATATCCTATGGTAATCTTAATGGATAACATATCACAAGTAGAGAGTGGTGAAGAAGATGAATATTTGCTTAGAGGTTAAAAATTACCATATATAAAAAAATATATTAATGATAGATTCTTAGGCACCTTATAAAAGAATATTTCCACATGGTTTTGTAATATTTTGTTAAGGAGTATCAATGGATAAAGAGATAATTTTATAATTTTGGATATCAAAAAGGTTGATATCATAATCATTTCAAGGTGCTATATTTTTTTAAAGTTGTTTGACATATAATAGGAGTAGGGGAAGGAAATTCAATTGTAAACACATGTTTTTTTTAGCATAAAAGACAAAGGAGGGAGTAAAATAAACATTTGTTACTTCATTTACAACACTAAGAGAGGGAATAATGCAAGTTTCACTTTTATTTATATCAAATGTACTTGGAAAGTTAATTGTATCTCTACATAAGGTATATATTATAACCAATTTATTAGGACCTTCACATGTATTTACATTATGTCATTCAAGTAAGGGAAGATAAGAAGTAGTACATGCATTTTTCTCATTACAAGTTTTATAAAGAGAAGTACTTTCACTATTTTCATTTGAGTGGTCCAAAGAAGAGATAAGATTTTCAAGACTAGCATCACTTTGACAAGAAGGCACACACTCAAGTTTTTCAACACTTTCATTGTTGGAAATAAGAGAGGAAATTTAAATTTTTTAGCATTTACATCATTGGAAAGAGAAGAGGAACATTTAATTTTTTATGCATATGAATAATGTACAAAATTTTGATGCGCACATTATGAATTCTAACTTATTGCTTATTTACGGTATTGTTTGGATGCAAAGAACTAACAAAATGTATTGTGATTAAATTTTTAGAGCCTTCATCATTAGAAAGATAAGAAACAATTGAACTAATCTCTATATACCCAAGATGAATACCATTATACTCATAACCATATGAAGCATATTATGATCACTACCATGTTTATTTATATTTGTATTTTCATCATTAGTTCTTTCATTATCATAGTTATAAGTAAAATAATAAGTGTTAGCCTGCATTTGACTTACCATATGATCTTCATATGCAATACATTGATAATCATGAATATTAAATAAATTATCCAAAGGTTTGGGCTTTTTAGGGCCGTTAATTAAGGACTCCATAAATATTTTAACTCTAAACAAAATCACAAAACACATAACCACAAGGACCAAAGTAAAGAGATAACTAAACATTCCTAAACTAGGCCCATACAAAAAACAAAAAATAAGATCTAAAAAGAAATATAGAAATATGAAATGGATTTGGAGAAGGAGAAAACCCTACATGCAAGGGTTTTGGCTCAATAAATAGAGGACAAGTTTACCAAATATTTTATGCTTTTTGGGTTTTTACACAAACACACTTAATAAAATAAAATTATTTGAATGCAATGTTGTAATATTCAAATCTAAGCAATGTATTATAGTATTTTTAAAATACAATTCATTTAAGAATGTATAATAATTATAGAAATGATTGTACAACTACATGACTAAAGGAGAAGAGAGCATATCTTGTTTGATGTTCTATTCTAGAATATGAAAATGATGGAGAATAATCATAAGACTATATTAGAAGTCTAGGTTTTATTTAATTTGTGTTTTTGCTACCTTTAACCCCTAGACACTTGCATCCATGTAGGCATCCTAATTTTTATGGAAGTATCTAGACCAAAATACAAATCCTTTTTTGAATCTATCAATTGGTTTTTTCTAGGTTTTTTTGTCATCTTTCCATTGATGTATTCAAATCATGTGCACATGTTATTGTTAACCAAATTGTGGGTACCATAGACCAGTTCCACAAAAAAAATATCTAGTCAAGCCTTCATCTTGATAAATAGTCTTATAAATCCTTTATAAAGTATGTTTAGCATAGATTAAGGTTGTTTACCAATTTTGAGGTAAACATTCTCTCTAAAATCATATTTTTCTAGTTAAGTTATGTCCTAGTTAAAATGGTTAAAAGAGTGTCAAGAGTTGAAGGGTATTTTTTATGTCATGAATTTCATGTTAATGATATTTCATATGCTCCTTAGTCTGTACAAGTGTCTTACATGAATTCAAATATCCATTCTAATGTTATAACTTGTTTTGAAAATCTTTCTTGATAATTTATGACATCCAAAGAATAAAATTGCAAGTTTGTAGTAGATATAAGTGGATGGCACATCACCCTAAGTCTGTGTAGGCATGAAAGAGCTCTAGGAAAACTTATCACATCAATTTAATCAAGTTCCAAAGTATAACATGGTAGTTCTAGTGGTAAAAGAGATGTTTTCAATGGATGGTTGTATGTTTTCAAAGTAAAGATCAATTTTAGACATTCCCATGGCTTTTTACACCCTCTATAGGTCCAAAACTATGAATTTGAGGGTGTTCCAAACCCAAACAGAGCAAAAACCTACTCATTCTCCCTATCACTCTCCTTGGCAGCTCTAGAAGGTACATTAGTTTTCACTTGGTATAGGTAGGAGAGAGAAATTTGGGAGATGAGATATTGTGTGTAATAGGGGGTCGTTATTCCCTTCCAATTTTAATAATTAGTTACTTGGTTAAGCTCTTTAACTTTATGAATGATCGTTAAGGAGCACAAAAAGGACTAAAAACCCCCACCAAGGTTAGTTTTCTAAAATTTCAAAGTTTTAAAGATCAATGAATAGGAGGTCATATATGGTTATATTCACCCTTTCACATCATTTCCCAACCCTTGGTTGGCATGTGAAAGTATGGATGGAGTAAAAAATTTAGTTTGGATGGGTGGCAGGCATGCTTTAATGAGCTCTAAGTAGGGTCTTTGATTATTTTGGGTATTCTTCACACAAATAGTCTCCAATAAAGTGTATATCAGCCACTAAATATTTATATCAACCAATTGAAGTGATGGATATTAGGTCATGAGCATTTTCACCTTTTTCTCTTAATAAAACTTCATGGTTCTTGAATAGAAGGGTGAATACAAATCAGTCACTAATAAATAAGCCCTCAATGCATTATGAGGAGGTTTAATTGATGATTACATTATAGTAGACCATGGGAATGATCATACTAATGATTAATCTTGGTCAAGTCATCATAACCATTCAGAGTTCTTTGAAAGTCAAAACTATGCCTTGAGAAGACTATAGAGAATCACATGTCATTAACTTGCAGGTCTACACATGAGAATAGAAGTGTTTGACATTTATTTATGTTTTATTATGGATGGAAGACTTAATAATAAGGTTTTTGTTTAGTTCATGTACCATTAGACCATCTAGTCAAATAAGATCTCAGTTATGAGGTGGGAGAAAACCTAAAATAGTCATGTATAGGTTTGATTGTGAATTGGTGCAGACTAGAGTAAATAAGGAGGGATTTGTAATGATTTGAAGAGTTAGAAGGTTTGGACAGATATTATAAACCTCATAATAAAAATAATAAAATGTTGAGTTATTTTATAAGTTCAAGAATAGATTACAATGGTCAATGCATATACAAACACAGACTTATAGGCTTATGTCAATGAATTAGGTAGAAAATGGACAAGTTGTGCATAAATCATAACATGGTAGAGATAAGGTCAAGATGTATAAGACATGTAATGAGTTGTGATAATATTATTCATGTAATTAGTGCTATGTTGAATATGGTTCCACTTCAAAATGGAAGTCTAAACCTAATGAAGATGTATTAGGACTGCAAGAACACACACACCTATTATGCAAGAGGAAGAAAATACTAATAATATAATGTTGATTGGATGATTAAGAAGTGTAAAATATAAGATATATTTGAATTAAGATAACTTTAGTTTATGGGATCAAAAAATAAGACTAGTACTAATTCAAGACACCCCATTTCCAAAATCCTACCATATAGTGATCTCAAATTCTTACCTATAGACTTGTTATGGGCAAATTTGGTAAAAGGATAGGTGTATGATGGAAAAAAAGTTTGAAAAGGCTGTAAATATTAATTATAAGTATGAAATACATGTTAATATCATTAAAAACATATAAAATTTCCAATGAAGAAGGCATACATAGGCTTGTGTGTGCAAAATGAGGAAAATATGGACTGTGTGGTGTTTGAGAGATGTCCAGAGGTCTAAAAAGGAAAATGAAAGAAAAAATAAACTTTTAAATTTTATCATAGATGATAAAAATATTATCATAGTATTTCACTGAGAATATTAAAGGCAATGAATTGGTAAAAGGATTAATTAGGCCTAGAAATCCTAAATAGACAAACACAAGTCTATGTATGGAAATCAAAGAAGCCTTGTAAGTATGGAATTTTTATAGGGATTGAATATTATTAGGATGTAATAAAACATATTTTAATATTTTTTCATGAGTTTTAACTCACTAGGTAATAAATAAAGTGCTTAAGTAAGTTGTTAGGGCCAAGAGTGCAAGAATGCTTATAAACACTAGCATGAGCTGACTCAGGTTATAGATGGTATATGAAAGATAAATTTAATAAAAAAAATTATAACATGTAAAATTTGGTGTGATATACTTCATGTAAGTGTTTGTATTTAAACCTAAAAATTTATATTCCTATTTCACTTTAAAATTCCTCTTTTGAACTCATAGTTGCAGGTCTTCTAGCCCAAGAGGCATCTTTATCATGTGGGAACATACCTAAGCATGTGAAATGGATTCCTAAATCATCGGGAAATTTTAAATGGGTTATCTACTCAAATTTTTGGGAATTATATCAGGCATTAAGGCCATTAACTCTATGAATAATTGTTATGAGTTGAGTTGCCTTAAACCTTGCTTAAACCCTTCAAAAGAACTTGATAGAGGAATTTGGATTATTAAGTGCCCAAGATTGATTTCAAGAGACTTGAAATTAATTTAATGGTGTGTATGACTCTCTTAATTACTTTTTTAATCATAATTTTTACACCTATGAGCCATTTTTTTACATAAAATGGCCTAAAAAGTGTGGTTGTGGGTTTATTTATGAGAATAGATAATGGTGGAAAGTTTTCAAATCAAAAGAGAAATATCTATAATCCTAGGAATAAAATATATGGTATCATATAACCTTTATCAAGACCTCTCAAATAAATCAATGAGTTACTAAGTCACCATGTTGAGTCAAAAAGGACTCTCTCAATACCCTACCCAGAAAAGCCTAATTGCAGGGTTTGCAAAGGTTGATTGAAGTCTATAAACTTGAAATATATATTATATATATATATATATATATATATATATATATATATATATATATATATATATATATATTATTATGAACATGGTATAAACTTTCAAGACATAATATAACATAATTAATGTCTAAATTTTCTTTCAAGATAGTATGAAGCTCAAATGGAAAGGAGTGCTCTCTTAATAATACCTTTTGATGAGCATATGTGAAGATTAAAGCTATGAAGTAAGTTTTAATGAAGACCAATTATCCCTATAACCTTATGCAAGGTCTAAAATAGGTAATAAACATGTTATAAATGATTTTAAAAACACAAAGCCTAAATTTGATGGACCAAAGAGTTTGAGGAAGCATTTAAAGTTTGAACGTAGGTTTCACTTGGAAGAAAAGCATGAGAGAAGACAAGGGTTGGCATAGAAGCTCCTTAACCATGACATGTGTCAATTTAAGACATCTTAACTTTGATTTTAGGTGTAGAGGTTTAGACTTAATTAAAAGGAGTTAAACTCAAAATTAAAATATTTCTAAAGTAACTTCCTATGTCAATATTCACAATGAATCTCATAAGCACTTGATCATAAGAGTTCAAGAAAGAATATGACAATGCATTCTCAATAGGCTTGGTGTCAAGCTTCATCTTTATTATAACTATTTTGATAATTAATGGTCATAATGATATTTATACACCATATTCTCTATTTCTCCTCCTCTCTTATTTCTATAAAAACACATTAAATGACTTGAAATGTATCCTCAAATTGGTTATGGTGAAGCCCTATCAAAATTAAGATTTGTAATTGCCAATTGGAATCAATTCAAACTAAATATTATTATCTTCATCTTTCATATAGTGATCTTGAATGGGTTTTTTGATGAATGTTTTGTGATGGTAAATTTACTTCTTTGCATTTGTCCTTCTTCTTCATACTTCTATGTGAGTTGGTCTTCCTTTCATTGGTCATATGAAGTGTGATACATGTTTTTTAATTTTAATAATTGATGTGTCATATTTTTTATTGATAATCTCCTCTTGACTAGTCATCTTATCCTTTCAACTAACATGGCCTTCATATTGAAACACTAGTATGATAGGGATTGCCTTTGAGTAGTATAATTAGATTGTATTTTGTTGTTTCATACTTCATACTTCATCAAGTAAAGGACTAAATGTTTGGTGAATCACCTCCAAGTCTCCTTTATTAATATTAGCCTTCATCTATCCCTTTTCATTAAAATCAGTAGTTTAGTTGTTAGTATAGGTGTTTTACTTGGGATCTATCCTAGAATCTATAGGTTTGGTCCACTTAGAGGTCACCCAAAACCTAGGGAAAATACCATTATATATCTTAGGAGAGGGATTTAATTCACCTTCTCAATTGTATCAGCCTTCTTCATGTAGTATTTGGTGACTCTAAAATGTTCTAAAATCTTGGTTGCTAACTAGCAAGCCAATTTTCATGCCAAAGGTGACTACAAGATCAAAATTTAAAGGTATACCTTTTTATTTTGTTTAATTACCTTTATATTTAGTCAAAAGGAAGAGATTCCCTCCTACTCTCCCTTATATCAAGTCACCTAGAAGAAATCTTCATTTTACCTTCAATCCAAGTCTTCCTAAGGCTAGTAGGATGGATATAAATATGACCTTTGTTGATTTCAATGGTGGTTATCCCTTAAATATTTCATAATATGATTATATACCATTATCTTACCTCAATAGTGTCCCTTATTTTAGTAGATAAACTACTCTTACTCCCATTAAACACATTAGGTAAATGGAAAATTTATAAAACATCTTTAATATAATATAAAAAAATGTGGCCATTAGGTTGTTGGAAATTATTTTATAATACAAGGATTTGGTGTGGTATATAACCTTAGTGCCTAATTCCATTGACTCATTGGATGACTTAGGAGAGAAATCGTGTAAGAGATTTGAAGATAAGAGTGATCATCTATCCTTGGTTGAGAAATTGACCACCATAAAAAGAGCCCCTTAAAAAATCATGTAGTATTTCAATGATATATTCTAAAAGACATTAGATAGGATCCCAATTCTTTCAAAACCCACTCCAAATTATGCATTCTTATACTATCTCAAGGCTTTGAATAGTGACATAGCTATTATGATTCAATCTATGGGTAGGAATACCTTACTAAATGCATATGGGATTGTTATTAAAGCTAAGAAAAATCTAATCCAAGCTATAAAAATTTATTCAATACCCCATATTCCATTGTTTCCTAGCATTCATCCCCCTACTCTAACTCCTACTCCCATTCCTACCATAACTAGTCATGAGTTAGTTGTCCCTAGTTAATCAAGTAAGACAAATGATGTGGAAGGAATACTTAAAATATTTAAAATAAATTCATGACAATTGAGAGGTAAAAAAATCAATTTAATAGGCCTTATGAAACTCCACACCAATCTTGTTAGCCCTATCAATCAGATAGGCCACCATTCCAAGGAAATTCTCAAGGATAAGGCCATATCACCAATGTTAGACCATACACTAGTTATAAACCTAATGTTTCCTCCACTTTAATATATTTAGTACCCACCCAAAATAATATAATTCAAGAGGAAGAGTTTCATTATCAATGGAATCAACCTCATGAGAAATCTATCATTCAATATAGAGTGTTTAACCAAGCTTATGTGTCACAAGATAGAACAATACCTTCTTTAACACAAGCTAAAGTTTCAAATCAAGTTATGTCTATTAGAAAGCAAGGTTAGTCAAGTTATACACTTGTAAAATTTTATGAAGAATACTATTATGCAGTGAATCAATTGGGTGGTACAAGTAGACTAGTGGATAATTCTATTGCAACCAACACTAGGTCTAAAAAGAAGGCAGTTGAGGAGGCACAAGAGAGTGTAAAAGGTCCAACTGTTATCCCCTATATGACTCAATGGATAATAAATCCTAATTTATATTATAAGGCTCAATAAACTCAAAAAAATTAGAATGAGAAGAGTACCTTTATACATCAAAGTAAGCAGTCCCAAGTTGATGTCACAGATCCTAGAGGATAGTGAAAGATTGGTGCCTCTTCTCTCAACATAGTAGATCAAATTAAAAATCTCCATGTAATTATGCCTACCTATGTGGGATAATTTTTATATTTATAGGAAAATGGATATGTTTCAAGAAGATCTATTTGAGATCAGCTCAACATCAAGAGCATCAAAAAGAGGTATTGTTGTGTTCAAAAATGCATCTAAGCCTAGTGAGTTACATTAAGTTAATGTGGATAAGCCTCTCCCCTTTTATGTTTTAGTGATCATTGGTGACTATTTGGTGCATAATAGTATGATAGATAATGTGGCTAGTATTTCAATTATGCCAAATCAAATAGTAGATAAGTTAGGCCTCAAATATGAACCCAATACCAAATGTTTGTTACAACTAGATGGTTAGCAACTAAGAAAGTTGGTGTTATCAAAGGCTTGAGATTAACTCTTCATGCTTATCCTAATTTTTCCATTGCTCAAGATGTGGTTATTTTTGACTTTCCACCATACTTTTCCCTTTACTTATCAAGGGACCTCATAGCAAAGATTAGTGGGTATTTATGATCAGATTGGTCCTACATGACTTTTAAGTCTAGATATGGCACCAAAATTACCATAAAATTAGAACTTATCCCAATTTTTCACATTGATCCATACAAACCAAATGGAACTAATTTCAATTATACTATCATTGATGAGGAGGATCATCCTAGTGACCAAGAACCAATTGGTCCTCTTGGATACATTTTAGATCTCTTCCTTGATGAGTAGGGGTAAAAAATCATGAGTATGACCCATATATAGGCGTTGAAGAGGTTGGTATTTGTGTTTATTGTTTACATGAAGAAGGAACAGCCATACCTTATCTCTAATCCTAGTGATGATAATAGTGGCTTGTGTAAATTATTCTTTGATGGCTCAAAAAGTAAGAATAGAGTAGGGGTAGGTATTATGTTTGTTTCTTCATCAAATTAAAGGTAATATTCAACCATTAGATTTTATTTTGGTCATACTTGTAATTCATTTGAATATTAATTTTTTATACATGGGCTTCAATGGGAAAGAAAGAAAGGAGTGAAGCAATTACAAGCTGTTAGAGATAGTGAACTAGTTGTCTACCAAGTAAGAGGTAAGAGTACTACCAAAAACACATTGTTGAAGTTTTAAAATCATAGAGTGTGGGACCTTATTTGATACTTTGAGGCCTTAAACATACAATAAATCCTAAGGGAAGAGAATCATCATGCTAATAGGTTGGCATTAGTTGGAGCAAAATTTGACATCCTTAATTATGTCAAGAAGTCAAAAACTTAGCCATACATCATGTTAGTTGTAAGGCCATCGATACCTAACAATGATGTCAATTGGAAAGTGTTTGAAAGTAAAAAACAAATACAATTTTTTTTCCAATAATAATCTAAGTTTTCTTGTAAAAACTAGGCCAATTTGTAGCACCAATATGGGGACCAATTTATACAAATAAGGTCTAATAAACTTCCCAAGGGGCTAGTTACTCTTGAGAATATATTCAATGAAAGTGATGAAATGAGAAGAGATAAATTAATAATGTATAAAAAAGAGGAACACCATTAAAAAGTGGCCATATTTCAATATAAACTCCCAAATCTTGGAAAGGTATGTACTTCAGCTGAGAGGGTTGCAATTATTGAGTTATGTAGAGAATTTTTTGATGTCTTTACTTGGGAATAAAGTAGTCTCAAGGGGTTTGATCCCTCATTGGCTCAACACACTATATAAATTTATCCCAATGATAAATATTTAAGGTAAATACAAAGTACCATCAATCCTAAAGTCAATATGCTAATGAGAAAAGAGCTCACCAAGTGGATAGAGTCAAGAATTATTTTTCCTATCAAGCACTCTTCATGGGTTGCCAACTTAGTTCCTATGAGAAATAAGAGTGGTGAGATCAATTTATGTGTATATTTTAGAGACTTTAATAGGGTGTAATTTAATTCTAATTTTAATTTAACTTTTATGTAACAAATCCTTCAAGTGGTGGCATGTTCTCAATGTTTCTCTCTTTTGGATGTTTATTCAGGTTACAACCAAGTATTTGTGAAAGGAAAAGATTAATATAAGATAACCTTTATGAATAAATGGGGCACATATGCATAAAATAGAATTTCATTTAATATTTATAATGTATGGACTCTATTTTAAAGATCCATGGATATGGATTTCCAAGGTTTGATCAATCAAATGGTGCTAATTTATCTTGATGATATCATAGTTTTCTCTAGGGATGCTAGTGATCATCTATCTCATATTAAGTTGATTTTTGAAAGGTGTAGGTAATATGATATCTCTTTAAACCCCAATAAATGTGTTTTTATAGTTTATGAGGGTAATTTATTATGCCATATTGTCTCTAAGGATGGGCTTGCTATAGATAAGGAAAGGGTGAGTGTCATATTAACTTTATCTTTTCCTAAACATAAGAAAGTTTTCTTGGGAAAATAAACTTTGTGAGGAGGTTTATACCTAGTTTTTATAACCTTGTGAAATATATTATAGCTATGTTGAATAAACATCATGCATTTTTTTGAACTAAATATGGGGAAAAAAAATTGAGGCCATCAAGCAAGCTAATACACAAGCACCAACATTGATTAACCTTATTTTTTCTAAGGACTTCTTTTTAAATGCTTGTTGACTAAATTTTACCATAGGTAAAATTATATCAACCCACCTAAATTTTTAATCTTTAATAAGATCACCTAGGTTTGAAAATGGTCATCAGTGATATCAAATTATATCTTGAGGGTCACTTAATATGTTTTTACCTTGGTCGCATTTGTCTAGTTGGTCTTATGTCATTTTATATCACCTTTTGGGTTATTTTAATGAATTTGTATAGTTTCTCACCAAAAATACAAATTTAAATGCTCAAGATAATGTAACATATGCCAGGGAATGCTAGGGAATAGTTTTGAAACTAAAATATGTCAGGTTCAATGTTAAAATAAGATAAACTATTAAAAAAGGTAGTTTTAGGTAGTTGTAAAAACTATACAACTCATCTAGCACATGTGAAAGATTCAATAAAGTATTTTGAGATCCCCATAAGTCTTTTCCAAGTTAAAATATTTTTAAAATATCCAAAAGTGGAAAAAACTAGTTTCTCTCTCTTATCACTCCCTTGGACAGGTCAAGGGTCAATGGATTTTTGTTGGTATGGATAGCAGAAGAAGAGTTAAATTGAATATACTTGGTGGGTGGATGTTAGGGGTCCCTATGTACTTCCATTTCATGGTCATAGTTTCAATTTTTATGGTCTATACTATATGAACAATCACTAAGATTGTTAACACCTCAAAATTACCTATGTAACCCTAACATCTTAGTTTTTCTCATATGATTGCATTGGTTTGTATGAACCAAGTAGTGTATGTGGTATTATAGAGCATGTTCTTCCTTTGCATGTTGCCTTCAACTCATTTGTAACATTTTGTCATAGTAAGATAGGCAAGATCACTCTCTTGTGCTTGAAGTGAACACCATCATGGTCTGCATAATAGTGTTTGAAAATTAAATAATTTCATATTTTTGTGGGTGGATTTAGGAAAATAATAACACACCTATGTTCAACCTCTCATATCATGAAAGTTAATTTCTCCATTGAGGTTTGCATTGAATAAGTCTTAAAGGTGATAATCTAATATGGAGTACATAGTTATAAGTGGACACATAGTCTCCATACCACTTTGATTATCTATAGTAAGAGATTTAATAAGAAATAATTTTAGATCTAATCACAAGATAAATCTCATATCTGCTTTCTAAGATAGTGAAACATCTTAAAACTTCAACCTAGGATCAAATACATTAAGATCAATGATCATAGATAGGAAGAGATGTGCAAAGTTGAGAAAGTTTCTTAATGGTAAGTTTTACCTTAAATTATCTAAAAAGAGGTTTTTTCTCATACACAGTGTCATCTGTTAGGAGAGGTATATGAGTTCTAAGAAATTATAATGGCTTATCTCTTGTAGCGTAAACCTAAAGGTAACATCTTGACATAAGAAGGATATTTTTTGGCCAAGATAAAAGGATGATAAAGTGGGGTTTCAACTCAGTCATGTCCTGATAGAAACACTTGGTAAACTAAAATATTAATAAACCAAATGAATAGTGCAACTTACAAGCATCTCCTAGTGCATTGATGGTAAGGATAAGGGTATGGTTTCAAGGCAGAAGTAAGCCCATTCAGGTGTTATATGCCCCTATCAACCTGAGGAGGAATAAAAAGAGGGAATTATAATACTAAATTATGTATCAATACCTACATGAATCTCATAACTTCCCTAACATGCACACCTATAGTTTGACACAATCACAAACCAGTCTAAGCTAATGAAAGATGTAAGTTTATTTGATAGGCAGAGGTGTAGGTTTAAGATGACCACATAGATAAATTTCATAGTGATAATACCACATTTACATGATATTATTGAAATAAAATAAGTAGATTTAATATGAACTAAGTTGGGTTCTCAAACCTCAAACTCAGTCTACCAAAATCTTGCACTCAGTACTAACAAACCTAGAAGCTAGTATTCGAGAGTTTAAAGTGTTGAGGCCTCTATAGGTGTGATCTAGCCTTAAAAATTGATACAAAAGTTTTTCATGACTTTATAAAGACATCCATGGTCTCATTTAATTCAAACTAATATAATAAATACCCTTTATTTTATCTCAAACTAGAGGCACTTCACAATCAATGCAAATTGTAGACCTAATACATAGATGGTGAAAAAGTATGAATGAAGAGTCTTCAAACCATTTTGGGATGATTTCTAGAGTTTTTTTAAAGTTAAATAGGTTCATATAAGGTCCTATATTCACTATGATCACTCACAAGTGGCCATATATTCAAATACACAATCTATGTCTATTAGGCCTAAAACTAGGCAAGAACCCTCACGGATTATAATGACACTCATATGACCACTTGAGCTTCCCAATAAAGTTGAGAAACTTAATGGTAGAGTACAGAGTTGATGAGACCCATCAGTTTGTAGAGAATATCCCATATTGGTCATTTTTTCCCTAAACTTGTCTCAAGGGTGTCCAAAATGTAAGCAACTAATCAAGAAGCCAATTTATTTCACTCATATCTATATGGAAAATGTGCATGGTGTCTCAATCACTTAGGGATAGTTGAGGGAGGTCTTGAACTCAAGATTAGTGGCATTGGTTTGAATATTAATGGATTAACCTTTATGAATCATTTTTAACAACCTAAAAACCTCATAAGATCCTGATGAAGAAAAGATGAATATAAATGCACTAAAAACTGGTAAATTAACCTATAATATGATTTTTTCATGCTTTTTTATCTCTCAATATCTTTTATATTTAGTTGTTTTATATTGTCACTTATACAAATGAGTCAAACTCTCTCTTTTCTACAAGATTTGAGTTAAATTGATGGTATATAAGTGAATAGATAGCTAAAAATAATTATAAAAGGTGTATGGAGATGTATTTAAACTCCTAAAAATCCATTATCACCTAAATATTTCATTTAAAACCCTCTGATAAACTATTTGTTGCAGACATTCTTTAATAGGATAGTGAAAAATTAATGTGACTGTCAAAATTAGAAGTGATAAGCATGGTTTGAAGTTTTTATTGAATTATATATGATAGATGATAGTATAAAGCAGCCTTGATGAGTTGTCTCACATCTCTATAATGAAATTCTCTTAAACATATTCAAGTCACCATAGTGATAAGTGTGAGATCTGAAGTTTAAAAGGCTAGTGAGTAGTTGCAAGAAGGTGAATGACAAGTGGAAAAGAGAAGTCCATCATTTGAGGGTGTATAATGGTTTAAAAAAATCTTTTTTATGCATTCTCAAGTTAGGTTACACATGTTTCATTTAATTCTAATATATTTCAAGACAAGTTAGTGGATTCATCTTCAAGGAGGTAGTTTCAAGAAGGATAATGGAGTGTCCTTTCACCAACTTCAGGAGGATGTTAAATTTTTTATAGACACTTGTCCAAGAGAACCTTATCGCTTGTTTCATAACTCCTTTTCCTACATGATAACTTATTTTAAATATTTTACATTTGACATGGTCACTGTTCAATGTCATTCCTTCTCTCTCCTCTCTTATGCTCTACATATTAAAGCCATTTTGGCATTGTAAAGAATACATAATTGGTATGGTGAAGCCTTAATGGTTTTAACATCTTATTTTGCCTTTGAATAAAGTTTTGAAGTTTTTAGTCTCTAAAATTCTTTCCAATTATGTCAATTAGTCTATTTGGATGACAAGTGATGAATGTCTTCTCCCTTCTTCCATTCTACTTCTTGTATGCACTATGTGAGTAGTAGTATTTCTTATAACAGGTCTCATGAAGTATATATGTTTGTTAGGTGTAAATTGAAGTGTGAAGGAGATTATCAGTGTCTAATATTAGACCCCCTAATTACCTACCTTTGGATATGCATATCAATCTACCTCCATGTAGAAACACTTATGCTAGAAGAACCTTGAGTTTAGATCAGTTTTAGCAGTCTTATTTCTTAGTGAAAATGCAAGTATGTTTATGGAGTTATCTTTGTTATATCACCTTCATTATTATAGGTTTATTTTATGTTTCCTTATTCCATTTTCACCCCTAATAGTGATTATTATAGTGTAGTGTATGAGCCTAAAATATAGATCATAGGATCTAACCTATAATCTAGAGATATATATCTTGTATAAGTTTATCTCTATGCAGAGATAGTTCCATGTTATCCCAAATTTGAGGAGGTATCATTTACTTTTTTAGGGTGAAAATTTAGTATTTAATAGTTACATCACACCCAATGGGACTTGAAGTCCAAGAATGTTTTTCAAGGTGGATGCTTCTCTTAACAATAAGGAGGCTATAATAGTACACTTATTACAGTATCTGGTGACTCCAACATTTGAATATTGATTGCAGACTAGTAAACTCTTTCATGCCTAAGGTAAACACAAGGTCTCTTACTAAAGGCATTCCTTTTGAATCCTAATATCTTCCTCATTATTCATATAAATAAAATAGATTTTCTAACACCCATCCTTACCCAAAGAGATCATACCTTATTCATAAACCTATAAGAAATTTTTTTATTAGCCCATTCTTGTAAAGTCCTAAAGCTACCCTCTCAAGAAACCTACATTTTATTTCCTTCAATGTCTATAGTCCTCTAATACTTACCCACTATGATTAAATTCCCATATTTTTCCTTAAAAGTATTCACTCATACACTGGTGAGACTACCATTACCCCTACTGAGTATATTAGAAACATTGCCAAATTTTGCAACATACATCACATCATTGAAGAGAATATAGAAATCAAGGTACTGGTTATCTCTTTCAAGGGGAAATATCTTGATTGGTATGGTACATTAGCCCCTAAATCTATCGCCACATAGGATGAGTTAGGAGATGCTTTGAGGAGAATATTTGAAGATAAGAGTGATAACTTGTCATTGACTGAGCAGCTGACTAGCATAAGGAGAGCACCTCAAGAAGTTATCCAATATTTCAACACAATATTTGAGAATACATGGGATAGACTCTCAATATTGGTAAGACCTACTACACACCATGTTTTTATTTAATATCTTAAAGCTTTTGATAGTGATCTTTAAATTATGATACAATCTATGGGAGGGATCACATTGCTTAATGCCTATGAAGTGTCTATTAGGGTATAAAATTATTTGATTCAAGCTGGGAAGATTGCCTTGAGACCTCCCATGTTGTTAGAACATAACCTTATACTGAGAGGGGGAGTGAACCATTATATGAATTAAAACTAATCCTTTAATACCTTTTGGTATAGATTAAAAGGTATATGTAGATTAAATCAAATATGCAAAGATCAATCATACATAAATACACATGACACAAGATTTATATGTGGAAAATCCAAAGGTAAAAACCATAGTGAGAATAAATATTAGAATCTACTATACTAATCCAACCTCATATTTCAAATCCTCACTAGTAAACCTCACTAGTTACACTTTTAAGGATACCAATCCTAAGGAGACACCAGTCCCTAATTTGAGCACCAACTCAGTTAAACCTCACTAATTACAATATTTAAAGGCACCAACGTAGTTTGTCTAATGGCACCAACCAATCATATCTATGGAGCTACAACTCTAGTGTAAAAAATAGATTCATGAATGAATCCATCTTTAGCTCTCTATTACATGTCTAACCTATAATTTATCATTATTTGCACATTCTCTATATGTGCCTTTCTTCTATCTCTACCCCTCTTGTTCTATATTTGGATATGTCTCTATTTGACACACTTCATCTCTATCTCTCTCTCTACTTGACTATGTCTATATATTTTCCTTTTTGATATATCTCATCAATATTAGCTCATCCTTTTTGCACTTCTATTTGTGTCTAGATATTCTTTAATTATGACACAATTCTAATTGCTTCATCACCAATTTACTTTGTCCTAGATATCATATATATGAACAACTAGTTTAGGGTTTCATTTCTTCTATGTGTTCACACTCAGACTATTAACACATCATAATAATTTTGGACTTTATTTCATTATGACTTGAACTATTAGTTCTTACATCTCGATTTCATGCATCACCATCATAATTTCAAGTCTTATTACTATATATAGAATTTTTTGGACTCAAGTTTTGATGCATAGGCTCATTAATGCAGATTTGATCAATTAGATTGATAAATCTCATTGACTGTGTTGAGATATAGAGATTACACACTAGTTCTTGCATATTCCTACAACTAACCATTTATCTAGATATAACTTTAAATATTGGTCATTGATCTTATGTTGGCACCATGATCCAATGGTCTCTATTTAACTAGCTTAGCTTTAAAACATATCCATTTGATCACATTTTGATAGGCTCATGATATCCATTTGATCTCAATATACTTTTAAAATTTCACTTTGTCATCTTTAAAATCAGTTTGTTGATCTTCTTGATTTGACTTCTACATGTCATTCAATCTTCAAATATGCATGATATTTACTTCTATCTTGATTTTAAACATTGAGATCTTTATCCTATATCATTTCTTCCTATATATTTAGATTGTTTTCACTTCATTGATCTTATCAAACTTTCTCGATCTTTAACTTTCCACTATGTCAATAAACATCAACCACTTTGTTCCATCTGAGTCCACTTACTTTATTGGATCTCCTTTATAAGATCATCCAATCACCATCAGATCTTTTGACAAGCCCAATATTTATGTATTTAAAGCTCCCAAAATATTGGCACTTGGCATTAGTGTATGCCTTTTGTATATTGTTATCAATTTGTGCTATTGAGACACTTGGCAATCTTGTATTGTTCATTGACCTTTTGACTTAGAATTACTACGTTAATTTACTATGTAGGTATGTGATTATAACACTTGTCACTTACACATTAACTTAGAGTCCCTTTTGATAATTTGAATTTGTTAAAAAAAATTGTGTCATCTATGTGTGAAGTTATAGCTAGTGATCAAGATAGGACATCATATAAAGTCTAAGACTTAGGAAATATTAAATCCTTTGATCACTACTTAAGCTGGTAATTGCTAGGTCGAGGGATTGGTTTTACAATAATGACAAAGACTTAAGTTATAACTTAAGCTATCGATTCCTAGCTATATCCAGTCAACATCAAAATATAAAGTGTCTATTGACACAATGACATTAACCCCTTGGATTTAACTAAGAAACCCTATTTTATTTGAGAGCAAAGATAATTCAATTATGAGCTCATTCCTTCTCCTCTGAGCCTATGTACCACATATTCAATATGCTCATGATAAACCCATCAAAAATATTCTATTTTTTTCCTTTTAAAATGTCCATAAATGATCTTTATAAAAGCATGACAACTTTACAAGACTTTGTGTAGATTTTGACTAAGTATGGAGACTGTTTCAATATGCCTGGAAGGCTAACTTTATAGCTACATAAATCTTGTTACACAAAATCTCATTACCTAAAAATTAGTGAATATGATACTCTTACATAAGGGATTCCATCCATATAACCATTTTCTCCTAAATTCTTCATACGTATAAGATATGACATCATGAAAATGCCTTATCTTTTCTGTCATAGACCCAAAATGTCTAGTTGATCAATATGAGGAACTGGATGAATTCCAATCATGCACACAAGAATTCCAATCATTTTTACCTTTGATAGGATCCTTTCCATATCTTATACTCACCATACTCAGTCTTGAACATCAATTACATGATCATAATGTCCCTTTTGACATTAATGAGAATATTATTTCCAACAATCTCTCCCTTTGTCATTGATGGCAAACTAAATGCTTTGATATTACACTATTCAAATCCTTTATTTGGAATTGCTTGAATTATGTTATGATAAGTATGAACTAAATCTATTCATACCAAAAATTTCCCCCCTTAGTCAATGACACATTTTCCTAATACTCAACTTAGACACTTGCTCTGCTTCTTCTTTGACATTTACACTTTTTCTCCAAACTTTTGTAGAGATAATTTTGCTCTTCTTATCTCATAGATAGAGTTTTCACCCTTTATCCCCCTTTTTAATCAATGTAAAAGGGACTCTAGTTGACTTTATGTCTAAATATTTCTCCCCCTTTATTAGATAAAGGAGTTTGTCAAAAAATCTACACACCTCTTGAACTCATGCCCTGTCACTAGGATCTAGTGATGTGGTGTAGGATCCACCACTCCCAACTTTTATCTAAGATATTCAAATTGTTCCTTAGGAAGAGGTTTAGTGAATATGTCTACAATTTGGTCCTTATATGGCACATATTCCATTGTGACCTCTTGATCTTCGACCCTTTCTCTTAAGAAGTGATACTTTATTGATATGTGCTTAGTTCTAGAATGAATCACTAGATTTTTTGATATATTTATTGCACTTTAATTATCACAAAGAATATAAATATGTGACTTGTACTCAACCTTAATGTCCTTAAGTGTTTGATTTATCAATAAGACTTGAGTGCAACATGCCACTGTTTCTACACACTCTAATTCTATTATAGAAGGAGTAACCAACTATTAATTTTTCTCAACCATGAAACAAGTCTATTTCCAAGGAAAAATGCACCATCACTAGTGTTTCTTTTTTCATCCACACTTCTCACCCAATCAACATATATATATATATGTTATCAAAGTGAAATCTTCACTTGTAGGGTACTATAGGCCATAGTCACTTGTGATCTTGATGTATCTAAATATTTTTTTCACTGCATTGACATGTGAATCTTTAGGTGTAGCCTAAAATCTAGAAACCATGCAAACTACTTGAATGATATCTGGTCTTATTATAGTTAGGTATATTAAGTAACCTATCATTGATCTATACATAGTTTGATTTGCATTAGGAGACTCATCCTCTTTGCTCAACTTGCATCTAGTTATCATGGGAGTACTAACTAGTTTTCTATCTTCCATTCCAAATTTCTTGAGCATCTCTTTTACATACTTGGTTTGGGATATGAATATTCCTTCATTAGTTTGTGTTATTTGTAGACCAAGGAAGAAAGAAAGTTCTCCTAGCATAGACATCTCAAATCCAATTTACATTTCTGTGTCAAATTCTTTGCACATTTCATTATTGCTACCACCAAAGATGATGTCATCTATATAAACAACAACAATCAACATATGCTCACCTTTTGATTTAAAATGTATATTGTTGTTTGTACATCCTTTGTTGAATCCTTATTTTTGTAGGTACTACTTCAATCTTAAATACCATGCTCTAGGTGCATGTTTTAGACCATACATTTCTTTCTTTAGTCGACATACATAATCTTCTTGTTCTAACAACTAAAAACCTTCAAGTTGTTATATGTCAACTTCCTCTTCTAGGTTCCCATTCAAGAAAGCTAACTGGATATCCATTTGATAGACTTTAAACTTCTTATAAATAGAGAATGTTAGAAACATTCTTATAGATTCCAATCTAGCAACTGGAGTAAATGTTTCCTCAAAGTATATGCCTTCAACTTGTGCATATCCTTTGCATACCAATATTTCTTTATTTATTATAACAAATCCATCTTTATTGAACTTATTTCTATAGACTCATTTTGTACCTATCACATTTTTGTTGGAGGGTCTTGGAACCAACTGCCAAGTTTTATTCTTTTTAATTTGGTTTAATTCTTCATCCATAGCTTTAATCCAATTCTCATCCTTATTAGATTCAACATATCTCTTAGGTTATATTCTTCGATGTTAGAGCAAAACTTACTTTTTCCTTGTTTATTGCAACTCTTCTCCTTATTTGAACTCTTTCATTCTTATTGCCAATTATTTGCTCTTTAGGATGATCCTTTTGAACAAATCTTGGAAGTGAATTTTTATTAATTTCCTTAGCTTCTTCATTGTCTACTTCTTATTCAAGATTTAATTCTTCAATACTGATTTCCTTGTCAGGTTCAACATGTTTTATGCCTTCTTCAACCTTGACATTGATGTTCTCCACTATCTTGTGTAGCCTCTTATTATAACATACATAGGCTTTGATTTGAGTGGAATAGCCAAGAAATATTCCTTCATTACATCTTGATTCAAAGCTTCCTAATTTTTCTTCCTTTCTTCTGATGTAGCATTTGCTTCCAAACACTCTGAAGTATTTAACAGAGGTAGGGTTTTCATACCATAGCTCATAGGGAGCTTTGTCACTATTTACCCTCAGTTGAACTTTGTCCAAGATGTATATTATTGTTTGGATTGATTCTCTTCAATATCCATTAGGTAACTTGGTCTCCTTTAGCATAGTTCTAGCCATTTCCTTGATTATTTTATTCTTTCTCTCAACAACTCCATTTTGATGTGGAGTCCTTGTTACAGAGTAGTGCCTTTTGATCCCATGCTTCTCACAATACTCTATGAATTCATTTGAGGTTAATTCTCCACCTTTATCATATCTTAAGCATTTGATTTTTATTCCAATCTCATTTTTAACCATGGCTCTAAATATCTTGAATCTCTCAAAGGCTTGATATTTGTCCTTCAAAAAGGTTACCCATGTCATTCTTGAGTATTCATCTATAAATAACATGAAGTACCTCTCTTCTTTAGATCTTCTTGTCTTAGTAGGACCACAAATATTAGTATAAACTAATATTAGAGGCTTTATAGTTGTATAATCCTTTGTTTGGAATTTGACCCTTATCTGTTTGCCTAGTTGACATTCCTTGCAAGTAGTATTTTCAGGTTTGGTTATCTTTGGCATGTGTCTTAAACACTTATTTGAGCTCACTTTGACTAGATTATCAAAGTTGACATGACCCATTCTCCTATGCCATAACTATCGTTCATCAACCTTTACTATCAAGCAGCGATTACCATTTACTTCAAAAAGATTGTAGATATTAATTTTAATCCTTTTCCATTTTATAACTATTCTTCTAGATCTCTTTAACTTGCAGCCTTCTACATTAAATGTTGAAATTGTATCCATTATAACACATTTGTCTAACACTTAGCATATTATGCTTCAATCCTTCAACATAAAGGACATCATGTGTAGGTATTTTACCATCTATGTTCATGGTTCCCTTACCTTTGATATTTACTATTGTGTTGTCTCCCAAGATGATAGATCCTTCCTTAAATTTACTTAATTTGGTGAAATTTCTCTTATTATGATTCATATGATTTGAGAAACCACTATCTATCACCCATAAATTCTACTCCTTAGTATGGAGTGCAGTTTGAGCAATCATGGATTGATTTTCCACTTTTCACACTTTGTTAGGTTTCTCATGTCTTCTTTTTCTCTTTATCAAAGACTTATGAACCTTTGTTCACACTAGGATACATAGCTTTCTTGACATTGTGTAATTTTGATCTTATAAATCTAGTTCTACAATGTTTAGCTATGTGACCAAAATTATTACAATTATAGCACATTATGTTTATATCTAACAAAGGAGAAAATGAATTTATAATTACAAAAAATTTCCTCCTTGTAGGTACAACTCTAAAATTACTAGCCTTATGACCAAAATGATTATAGTTATAAAAATAACCATTAAAATATGAGGAATATCTGGTCATAGCATTTCTTGATGCAGCATGATGAACTCTTCTAATTTGTGGCTTCTTCAAGTTTCTCACCATGGTGTATCCATCAACATTAGCTACCTTTGTCTTCTTCTTCTCTTCAAGCTTCCTTTTAGGTTTATATTTATTCACATCAGTTGTGTTTGAGTCTATATTTATATCCTTGTAAACTTTCTCTTTCTTTGTTCATGATTGTCCTTATGCTTTAAAGTTTTTATATAGGTTAGAAGATGTACTGATAGTGGAACTCTTTACATTTTCATAGCCAAGACTTGATCTCTCTTTTTTGGGATTTTGAGAATTGATCAGTTAATCAAGAATGTTTGATCTTCCTATCAACTTTAGACTTTTGTCTAGTTGACATTTGACTTTCTCAAGCTCTTTTATCAAGGCCACTAGCTCTACTTCAAGATTCATACATTCATTAAATTTAGATTTTAGTTTAATTTTGACTACATCTTCTATTTTTTATCCTCTTCAACTTGTGTCATTAGGCTCACTATCATCTGATTATATTTCTTCTGAATTTTGGACATTTTCTCAATTTCCTTTTATCTAAGCTTTTTCTATTTTGATCTCTCTTTTCTCAGCTTATCAATTTCCTCTAAAATATAGATGAGTTCACATTCAAGGTCCACCTCTCCTTATTATTCATCTAAGTCTTCAACTTCTTGATCTAGATCTATAAAAGTTGATCCTACTATCATGAATAGATTTCATTTCCCTTAGCCATTAAATCACAGTCATGATCATCATTCAAATTATCACTATCTTCCATTGAGTCACTATCTTATTTTGTGTATAGGCCTTTCTTGTTTTTGAAGAAGCTCTTCTTCAGATAATAGGGTTTCACCTTTTTTCTACTCTCTACTTGCTCAGCATTATCCTTTTTATTATGAAGGAATTTAGTGGGAAAATGTCCTACTTTACCATAGTTAAATAATTTGAAAGGTAACTTACCTCTGTACTTTCCAAATACTCTCTTCAATATCTTGACAAAGTTGGCTTCTTCTTCATCAGTCTCTTCAAATCCAAATGAACACGATTTTAATTTTTCTTTCTTGGAAACTTTGAATGCAACTTCTATCTTTAAGATGTATGTCTCTCTCATTCTCATTTCATAGGTTGTGAAGGTCCCATGCAACTCATCAACAGTGAGTTTATCTATATCTCTTACTTCTTCTATTGTAAAGATTTTAGAATTGTATCTTGATGGAAAAGATCTTAAGACCTTCTTGATAATGATTGACTCTTTCATTTCTTCTCCAAGGCCTCTGATTGCATTAACTATTTCATCTACCCTAAGGAGGTAGTCTACAATCTTATCTTCTTCATTCATCTTAAGATTCTCAAACTTGCCTTTATAAATTTGTAGCTTGGCCTACTTTACCTTGTCATCTCTTTCATAGATGCTCTTCATTTTGTTCTAAATTTCTTAGGCATTTTAAAAATACATCACTTTGACAAACTCAATTTTTGATAATCCATAAAGAATAACATTCTTTACCTTGGCATTGCTCTCATATGCTTTCTTGGCAACTTGATTAGTAGGAGTTGTAATAGGGGTTGTATATCTATTTACTACATACATCCATACATCAAACCTTAATGAGGATAAGTATGCTTCCATTCTTATGCTCCAAAATGCATAGTTATATCCATCAAAGAGAGGTGCTTCGTTTGATGAAGATCTTTCTTGACTAGCCATTATGTTCACAATTGTAAGATCTACCTGAGTTGATTAAGTTTCTCCTAAGGAACCTAGGCTCTGATATCAATTTATAGAACACAAACTTATATTGAGAGGGGGGTGAATCAGTATATGAATTAAAACTAGTCCTTTAATACCTTTTGGGATAGATTAAAAGTTATATGTAGATTAAATTAAATATGCAGAAATCAATCATACACATGACACATGATTTATATGTGGAAAACCCAAAGGGAAAAACCATGGTAAGAATAGTTACTAGAATCTACTATTATAATCTAGCCTCATGGTAAAACCTCATTGGTTACACTTTTAAGGACACCAATCCTAATGAGACACCAATCCCTAATCTAAGCACTAACTCAATTGAACCTCACTAGTTATAATATTTAAGGGTACCAACCTTATTTTTCTAATATCACCAACTAATTAGATCTATGGAGCTACAACTCCAATGTATAAAATAGATTCATGAATGAATCTAGCTCTAGCTCTTTATTACAAGTCTAATCAGTAACTGATCATTTTTTTCACATTCACTCTATGTGCCTTTCTTCTCTCTCTACCCCTCCTGATCTATGTCTAGATATGTCTCTATTTGACACACTTCATCTCTCTCTCTACTTGACTGTGTCTATATATTTTCCTTTTTGACACAACTCATCAATAGTAGTTCATCCTTTTTGAACTTTTTCCTGTGTCTAGATATTCTTTAGTTATGACATAGTTCTAAATACTCCATCACCAATTTCCTTTATCCTAGATATCATATATACAAACAACTAATCTAGGGTTTTATTTCTTCTATGTGTTCACACTCAGACTGTTAACACATCATACCAATTCTAGACATTAGTTCATTATGACTTGAACTGTTAGTTTTCACATCTTGATTTCATGCATCAATACCATAATTTTATGTCTTATTACTATCTATAGCATTTTTTGGACTCAAGTTTTGATTTTGATTCATAGGCTCATTAATGTAGATTTGATCAGTTAAATCAATCAATCTCATTAACTATGTCAAGATATAAATATTACGTGCTAGTTCTTGCATGATCTTACAACTAACCATTTATCTGGATATAACTTTAAATATCAATCATTGATATTGTGCTTAGTTCCATGATCCAAATGGTCTCTAAATAACTAGCTTAGTTTTAAAATGCATCCATTCAATCACATTATGATAGGAACATACTTTTCATCTGATCTTTGTATGCTTTCAAACTTTAGCTTTATCATCTTTAAAATGCATCTATCGATCTTCCTAATTTGAGCTTCTATGTTCCATTCAATATTCAAAGATGCACAATATTTACTTCTATGTTGACATTAAACATTGATCTCTTTATCCCATCTTGTTGCTTCCTATATCTTTGGATCACTTTCACTTTGTCAATCTTCTCAATCTTTCTCAGTATTTAAATCACCATTGTGTTGATAAAAATCAATCACTTTATTCCATTTGAGTCCACTCACTCCATTGGATCTCCTTTATACAATCATCCATTCACCATCAGATATTTTTATAAGCCCAATATTTATGTTTGCTAAGCTCTTGAGAGAGTGACACTTGGCATTAGCACACACCTTTTGCATATTGCTATTATTTTATACTATTGAGACCCCTAGAAATCTTGCATTTCTCATTGACCTTTTGACTTAGAACTACTTTGTTGATTTACTATGTAGGCTCTATGATTGTGATACTTGTCACTTATGCATTAACTTGGAGGCCATTTTATAATTTGACTTTATTGTAATTATTTGGATCATATGTGTACAATTAATAAATATCCATTGATCAATTTGGGACATAATATAGAGTCTAAGACTTGGAAATATTAAGTCCTTTGATCATTGCTTGAGCTGGTAATTACTAGGTTGAAGGGCTAGTTTTATAACAATGATAAAGAATTAAGTTATAACTTAAGCTTTCAGGTCTTGGCTATATCTAGTCAACATCAAAATAGAAAGTGTCTATTGATTTCATGACATAAACCCTTAGGGTTTAACTAAAAACCCCTATTTTGTTTGAGAGAAAAGATAATTCAATTCTGAGCTCATTCCTTCTCCTTTGAGCCTTTGAACCACATATTCAAGATGCTCATGATAAACCCATCATAGATCTTCTATTTTTTCTTTTGAAAATGTCCATAAATGATCTTTGTAAAGTCATGACAACTTTGCAAAACTTTGTGTAGATTTTGACTATGGAGATTGTTTCAATATGCCTAGAAGGCTAACTTTGCACCTGCATAACTCTTGTTGTGCTTAATATCATGACCTAAAAAATTAGTGAATATAATCCTCTTACATAGGGGATTCTATACATATAACCATTTACTCCTGAAGTCTTCATATGTGTAAGATATGACATCATGAAAATACCTTCTTGTCTTTTCTATCATAGACCCAAAATGTCTAATTGATCAATATAAGGAACCGAATGAATTCCAATAATACACACAAGCATTCCAATCATTTTTTACCTCTAATAGGATCCTTTACATATCCTCTAATCACCATATTCAATATTTAATATCAAAGACATGCTCATAATGTCCCTTTTGACATTAATAATAATCATATTTTCAACACATGCCTCTATTCCCATATTTGCAAACCCCTACACATGTTATTGCTCTCACTACACCAAAAAATAAATCCAATGCCCTTAGTCAACCAATTAAACCCAATGAGGTAAAAATAATGAGGGTTATTTAGTAAGATATCTTAGGCCTCAAGAGGATCATATAATAGCAACAAGACCTTTCCAAATCCACTCTCAGCATAATTAGTCCTACCCCAACTATCAAGGCAATAGACCACCCTTCCAAGGTCATCCTCAAGGTCAAGGGTAGCTAGTTAAAGAAAATTCATACAATTATTTTAATCCAAATTATCCTTCCCCCTCAAGAGAATTAGTGACTACTCAAAACAATTTTCCCCTAGAACATGATGTTCAACCTTCATGGGATCAACCTCATGATCCATCTACCTATGTTAATGAGTCCTTCAATCAATATTTCATGGAAAATTTTGTAGCAATGCTAACCATGACTCAAGATGAGGTACCTAATGGAAGAGAGAACAATGGGAAGAGTGATAAAGTGGGGTTTACCTTAGCCAATTGGTAGTAAGATGACTCATTTGCTATGAATTGTCAAGGGTAGTCAAGCAAAGATTCAAGTTCTATAGCTACAAACACAAGGGCAAAGAGGAAGGTAATTGAAGAAGTTAAAGGGATTGGTAATGGTTCATAAATGAGTGTTCAAATGTCCCAAAGGGCATGTATGTATAATACAATCCCAAATACACAAGTTGATCAAATAATTTAGAATTTTAGGAACTCTCTCACACCTCAAAATTTGTAAGGTATAGGCAGTACTATTACTACTAGTGGACAAGTAAAGGTTAGTGGTTCTTTCACCAAAATTAAAGAGCAAATGAAGAAGGCTCATGTGAATGTGTAAATCTAGGATACATTATCAATACTTGGACAAGCAAACCTACTCCAAGAAGAGCTATCCAAACTCAGTTTGGAAACCAAATTGCCTAGTGGGAAAGAGGTAGCCTTGATAAACACATTGAAGCCTAGTGAAGGATAGTCAAACAAAGTTGAAAAGGTAGATAAACCTCCTCTATTATATCTCTCTATCATCATCGTGGATGTCATGGTTCATAATTATCTGATTGATAGTGGAGAAAGTACTTATGTCATGCTTAAGCAAGTAGATGATAAGTTGAACTTGAAGTATGAGCCTCATTCTAAAGGAGTACTATAATTGGATGGGTCAACTACCAAGATAATTGGCATAATCAAAGGTTTGTAAATTGTTCTTCATGCTTGTCCTACTTTCACCATTTTTCAAGATGTTATGATAGTGAATGTGCCACCTCACTTTGCCCTTTGTTTGTCAAGAGATTTCACTACTAATATTGGAGGATATTTGAATTCATATTGGTCTTATATGGCATTTAGGACTAGTTATGGTGCTAAGGTGTCAATCAAATCTGAACCTCTATCTAGTTTTCATGTAGATCCATATGTACCTTATAAATATAATATGAATTACAATATTAGTGATTAATAAGTCACCTTAGTGATCAAGAACTTCTAACACTTCTTGATTTTATAGATGACTTCTACATTGATGAATGGGGAGCTAAGCAGTATGGATTTAAATAAACAAGCCTTGGTACATACATCCTCTATGAAGAATGTGATGGAGATCTTGAGGCAGATTTTGATGACATTCTTGAGTAAGTTGTGTGGGGTAATTATGTTTTACACATGGATGATGATTTTTATATCTCATCTATAGTAAAGCATGATAGTCTTAGTGAGCACTCAATTATGCCTACCAAAGAAGATAATATTCATGAAGATGAACCTCAAGAAGAGGTGGATGATTTTTGGCAATAGTTCAATGCCATAGTGTAGTAATTTGAAGAGGTAAGTAGGTTTGAAACTATTCAAAAGGAATAAAGACCTAATGATGATGTCAATCATGTACCAAAGGAACACAAGGAAGATATTGGGGTCTTTACCAAGTAAGAATAAATTTTGATAGACCATTAAGTATTTGATGAGTACAAATAAGATTGCCTTGGGGACTCAAAATAGCATACATCTCATGGTTCAAATGCATTTTAAGTTATGAGGGGTTTCATGACTCCCAATGATCAGTGTGAGGAGTGCCAAGTGAACATGACAAAATTCAAACAAGCTAAAAACACAAACAAGACTCGAAGAGGTCTAGATGGAGTGTTCATGAGAGCTCCAAATGATACACTTGTAGTTATTAAAATCTCTAGAACTAGTAAGTCATTTGAATATCTCCATAAACAAGTTTTCATAAACAAACATGCCTCATATGATGGATTATTTTAATGGAGCAACAGTGATTATAGAAGCATTGTCTTTGATCCTAGTTGAAGCAATGAAGATTTATCTTTCACCTCAAGTGTTTTGAGGTCTTGTACATATTTAGATAGGTGTGTGTTTTCCTTTGATTTGTTTTTTGTTTTCCCTAAGTACTTAGAGAGCACAAGTGTGTGTCTTAGTGTTTGTATTTGTGTGTTTATTTCCTTGTTTTGTTTGGTGTGATTTTGGTGTCCTTTCAAAGGAATTATAATGTTAATTATAGTATATGGTTGACTCCATTTCCCAAAGATAGGATAAGATAATTTGTCCTTAGCATAACAGGCATGCTACTCCTTATAAATTACCAAAATGTTGATTAAATTTTACCATAGGTCAAATTCGGTCAACCCATTACACTTTGAAACTTTTCATAAATTCCCCTAGGTTTGAAAATGATCATTAATAAGGTCAAATTATATCTTGAGGGTCACTTAATATGTTTTTACATTGGTCACATTTGTCTAATTGGTCTTATGTCACCTTTTGGGTCATTTTAACAAATTTTTATGGTTTATAACCAAAAATAAAAATGTCAAGACTCAAGATAATGTACCATATGTCATGGAATGTTAGGAAACAATTTTGAAACTAAAATATGGTAGTTTTGATGTTAAAACAAATAGATCAACTATAAAAAAGGTATTTTTAGGTAGTTGTACAGACTGTATGACTCATCTAGCACATGTGAAAGCTTAAAGAAAGTCTCTTGAGATCCCCATAGGTATTTTATAGGTTTAAATAGATTTAACATATCCAAAGTGGAAAAAACTAGCTTCTCTCTCCTATCTCTCCCTTGGATAGGTCAAGATGGGTCAATAATTTTCTATTGGTATAGATAGGATAAGAAGAGTTGAAGTGAATGCACTTGGTGGATGTTATGGGTTCTTGTGTACTTCCATTTCATGGTCATATTTTCAAATTTGATTATATATAATATAATAACAATCACTAAGATTGTTAACACCTCTAATCTTCTTGTATAACCCCAACATCTTAGTTTTTCTCATCTGATTGCATTAGTCTATGTGAACTAAGTGGTGTATGCGGTCCTAAAGAACATGTTCTTAATTTTAATGTTAGATTCAACTCATTTTTAATGTGTTATCATAGAAGGATATGTAGGATCACTCTCTTATTATTAAAGTAAACACCATCATGGTCTATTGAACAGTGTTTAGTAATAGTAAAGTTTCATCTTTTTGTGAGTAGCTTCAGGACAAGAATAACACACCTGTGTTTAACCCCTTAGAGCATAGAATTTATTTTCTTCATTAAGGGTTGCATTGAATAAGTCTTAAAGGTGATAATCCAATATAGGGAACTTAGTTATAAGTGGACACATAGTCTCCATACCACTCTACTTATTTTTAGCAAGAGATTCAATAAGAAAGAATTATGGGTCTAATCATAAGACAATTCTCATTTGTACTTGTTGAAATAATGAAACATATTCAAACTTCATCCTAGGATCAAATACGTTGGGATCAATGACCACATAATGGAAGAGAGTTACAAATTTCAAAAAGTTGCTTAATGGGAAGTTTTACCTTAACTTCTCTAAAAAGAGATTTTGCTCATATCATCTATTAGTGGAGGTATATGAGGTACAATCAAGTCTAATGGCTTATATATTATAGCCTAGATGTAAAGGTAACATCTTGACACAAGAAGGATATTTTTTGGTCAAGATAAAAGGATGTTAAAGTGGGGTTTTAGCTTAGTTAAGTTCTAATGGAAATACTCAGTGAACTACAGTATTAAGAAACCAAATGAATAGTATAACTTAAAAGAAACTCTTAGTGCATTAATGGTAAGGAAAATGGTATGGATTCAAAATCCCATTCAAGAGTGAGATTACCCTATTAACCTAAAGAGGAAATAAAAATAAGGAAGTACAGTACTCAAGTTATATCAACACCTACAGGAATCTCATAACTTCCCTAATATGCACACCTACATTTGACATAGTCATAGACCAGTCTAGGCTAATAAAGGATGCAAGTTCATTTGATAAGTAGAGGTGTAGGTTGAAGATGATTGTATACATCCAATTACTAACACCATTTATGTTGAAATTATCAATCTTACTTCATTTTCACTCAAATGCACATTTTAGGTCAAAATACATAAAACATGTTAAATACTTCAAACTTATCATTTATAAGTGTTGATTTAGTCTAATGTATCCCTAAATGGGAAAATTCATTTTATGGGATTCCTAACTTTGATCATATCATTATGAGTCAAAATGATGATTTCACCTTTGTGTGCTTTGGATCACTCTTTTCTTATAATTCATTAGTATACATCACGTATCGTTGTTCTTTTATGTTGGAAACATCCTAAATGGGAATATGGTTCCAACGCATCTAAAATCACCTTCCAATTATTCTCAAATCACATTACAACCTAGTATTATTAATTTTTGACCATTTTGATTAATTGAGGTCCAATTTCCCAAAAAATACACAAATATTGATTAATCTTTTTTAAGGATAATTAATTCAAATCAAGAGCTTAAGTGGATTTTCCATGGAGGTTATTGAATATTTCTTTTTGGAAATTTATTCCTATTAATTACATCATCTAATGACATCATTTTTTGGGAAGGCATCCCTAGGCCATAAATTCATAAAATATCTAAATTATGGACTTCCATGCCTCTTTAATGCCTCCCATGCCTCATTAATGCCCCTTCTTCTGAAATCATGATGAGGATATTTATGGATTTAATTACAAATATTATATTAATTCATGGCCATACATCTGAATCTTGAGATGGATGGTCATGGTTGATCTTGACCAATCTCAAAAATATATAAATAGAAGGCCTCACACTACCATTTTTAATCTTAAATTCTGTAAACTTATAATGCTAAAATACCTTCATGATTCCTTTGTATTTGTATTATTGTGTTATTTGCATTTGGATTAGCTTCATTGATAGGCAAAATAGATAGTTTATATCATGAGCCTAGGTTTTGCATAGAGTTATTGAGGCAATGAAGGATAAAAGAAGCCATTATTTACAAATACTAGAGCTCTATATCAAGCATATAATACACTTGGAGCCACTTTTGAGTAATGGAGTCATTTGGGATGGTAATGGTTGATTGCTTTCTTTCATTTGTATCTTGTTATCATTAGCAACCCCTACATGAATATTTTGGCTTATATTGTCAATTATTATGTATTCTTATATGATTTTTTATGAATAATGTTTTTTTTATCCTCTTTTCAATCCACTCTACATTTTGGCATGTCTAGTGGGACACGATTGCACATCCCACATATTTGAACAAAAATATCTATTAAAATAGCTCTTATTTTTAATTTGTTTATTGTTTCTTTATAAATTTTTGAAATTTTTTTCTTACTAGTTTCATACTAATTCTCTCAAAATTTTATTAAAATTTGATTTATAGTTTATAATTTATAACTTTTTTGGTGACTATCTTTTTTTGTTTTCTATTTTATGGGTAAAAATTGATAGTACAGAGATAATAACTTTTTTTAATTCATTTATTTGACTTTAATTTTTTCATATAGGTGAGCCTTAGACATATAAACAACCTATAAATAATTTGTGACAAACTAGTATATATTGTAAAAGTTATGATCAAAATACTAACTTCAGGTTTTTATGTTTTATGTATTTAATTTTATTATTTTTAGCCTTCTAACTTGTTGTTTTCATGTTTTCATAAGTTTAATATTATTTTTTATGTTTTATTGAGATAAAAAATATTTTTTAGTATAATGTTTTTGCATTTGGGTTGACATTTCATCCAAACCCAAGAGCATACTTTTCAAGTTTGTTTGTTTCATTTGAAAAAGAGCTTCAAAACTAAACAACATTTTGACAATTTTCCTGCAAGAACTACTTGGAAAGTGATCAAATCATTCTTAATTAAGTCTTTTTAAACCTATTTTTTATGATTAAAAAATAATTAGGAACTTTTATTTGGTTATTAAGATAAAAACTTAGATGCTTATTTGAATGATTTTGTCATTGTTTCTTCAAAAGTTTTGCAACTTAAGGCAAAGGGACCAAAGAACACCACCAAATATTTCAATTTAGTGCTTTAAAACCAAACTCACTTAAAAAATTTTGTTTTAAGTAAGTCATTTATCATTCTTTCCTTAGTTTAAATTTTTTTGGTAAAAATAAATTTGTGTGTGTATGCTCTCCACCCATCTCCTATAGGGAACTTATAGAATCAAAAGTGTCATCTTCATTGCAAATTGCCTTAGTCCAAAGGTGTAAAAGAGATGTTATGAAGGCTCTCCTCAAGACCCATATGGATTGGGTGATCTATAAACTATCTTAAATCTCTTTTACTTAGTTTTTATTTCATTGCATCTTAGCTTGTGAGGGGGACTTCATTACCTCCCATAAGTTCTATAGGGAAGCTTTAACCCAAGGCTTCATCTTGCAGCATCATCTTCAACCACTCTCCATGGGGAGGTATATAAATTAGGATACCATAACTAGGATGGTGGTTTTAGTGGTTAAACTATCTCTGTTAGTAGAGGCTAAGCTCAAGACATTTGATCATATTTTAAATTGCACTACACTAAGCAAGTGATGAATGTAGTGGTTGTAAAAAGGGCAATACCTTTTTAGAACAAGCCATATGATTCACACCCAAATGATGTGCACTTATTTTGTATGATGACATGAAATTCATATGCATTTGATCCATCTAGAAATGTTTGAAAACTTGTTAGTTTAGTTAACCCCACTTTGTCACACCTTGTTAGTTTAGGGCTTAAGATGATTAATTATTTGATTTGTCTTTGTCTTAGATTACTTGGTCTTATTTTGGTAAAAACTTTATTGTTAATAAAATGTCATAACCAAACGCATTGTCCACAAATTTATTGAACAAGGTGGCATTACATTCTCAAGGTAAAAATCATCTTTTTCTTTTTTTAAATTTTCATCTAAAACATTGTGTCATGTCATCTATTTTGATGCAATTATGCTACCCATTTGAGTATAGATCATTTACCAATTTTTTTGAAGTCCCTCATTAATAATTTAAATTTTTTATTAGACTTTTCTAAGTTTTAAAAGTTGATGTGTTAATTGGGTTCACCATTTTCACTTGACTTATTTTAACTTGGGTTCAGTTTCCTATTTAAATTATGGGTTGTTTATAGACTCATCATCACATTATCATCTTTGGTGTACTCAAATCATCTTGTATATCACTCATGCTTTGAGTCCTAGACCACATTTTATACTACCATTCCTATTACCATGTGGTGACCTTGTGTCACCTAATTAGTTTTAGTTTTATACTTAGGAATTCTTGAGTTTTTCCACATCATAAGTTTCTTGGTTTGCATTATCTCCTTCCTACTCTAAAAGGATTTATTTTAGTTTTATAGTAGAAACTCGTCAAATTTGAAATAGATTTTACTATATTGACATATCTCAAAGGTTTGCATTTTAGTGTACTAGTGACACTCTAGGATTTTTGAGTTATCATACCCTCTTCTAATTTATATGATTTCAAATTTACCCAAAGGTTGAGTAGTTTCATGAACACATTCTTCTAATTGTATGTGGTTCTAAGCCACCCTCATTTTATAGTCTCTTTGGTACCTTAGTCATTTGTTTGGAAGAAAGATCAAAATATGTACCTTATTTAAACATTTACACAACATTGATCTAAATTTAGTCAAATGTATAAAGTAACCCTTTCTAGACATGACTCAAAGGTTTACTTGTAGTGGGGTCCCTTACGAACCTAACTATGAGTATGAGCAATTTTATGATGGACAAGACAATTCCATTATCTTTGAGGACATTCCTACAACTAAAGGATCTAAAGGGGATTATACTAAATATCAAGAGAATTAAGATGAAGCACTCCTTAAGTTGATAGAATCTAGTGATAGAGTACCATTAGATTTTCCTATAAAGCAATTTCATAACTTAGTTAGATAAGGAGAACAACAACAACAACAACAAGCTTTTGCACAATCAAACATACCTTTTTCTTCTAACAAAGGTAAATAAATACTTATAGAGTCAAAACTAAATGATCAATATCTTGTCAAAAAGATTAAAAAAATAAGTCAATGGTATGCCAATCAACTTATCATGAACTTAACTAACTCTCTAGTTACTATTTCAATCCACAATTATGCCTCAAAAAAATAATGAAATGTGATTGAACCTATGCAACAAACATTGATTGAGAACACAAAAATTGATCAAAGTGTCTCAAATGAATATAAAAAACACAAGAGGTTGTGCAAAATATATTTATAGACACAAAACACACATTTTTTAATCACCAAGAGCCTTTTATCACTTTACAAACATAGAAGCCCAAACATTCGGCTTGAATTGAGGAAATCCCTCAAGATAATTTGGCTAGTTCATCTCAACAAATGTAAAAATTAGTGAATAGACGAAGGACTCCCCAAAATCAACAAAGCAAGTGTAGTTAAAGGAAACAAATTTTGAGGAATCAATGGCCTATTTACTCAACTCTAAGAGCAAATCAAAACCAAGTTGTGGAATGTAGGGTGTACATCCCTCACAAATCCATGTAACAATAGGGGCACATTCCACCCTAATAAAAATAATAGGGGCACATTCCACCCCAAAAACAACAACAATAGGGGCATATTCCACCCCAATAGAAGAAATAGGGGCACATTCCACCCCAACAGAATTATGTTCCACCATGAATGCACCAAATATGCAAGAGTGGAACTCCATGAAGGAGATTGTGTCGTGTTTAGAGACTAGAAATAGGATTAAAAAGTACAAATTTGATGAGATATGTCCATATCCATTTGATTTAAGAATTTTCCAAATCCCCTTTCTACATCATTTTGAGGAACCCAAATTTGATAAATACAAAGGAAAGGGTGACCCACGTGAACATATCCAAGGTTTTTTTGTATTATGTCAAGAGGTTGCTTATAGTAGTGTGTTTTTACTTTGATTATTTTTATAAATTTTAGTGAGACAAGATTTAGATTGGATATTTAAACAACCAAAAGGATCAATTATATATTGGAATGACTTATCTAAAAAGTTTATCAACTATTTCTCATAAAACATAGAGCATGAATTGATCATTGTTGACTTGTGCAAATCCAAACAACGATATGGAGAAATCTTAGCCACATATTTACAAAGATGGAGAGTATTAACAGTTTGCTTTCAACATAATTTTCTAGATAAATAGTTGGCATATATATTTGCATAGAACTTACATCCTGAGGTCATGCATAATATACATTTAGCTTATGCTAACTCATTTGAAGAGATCATAGATAAAGGTGTACAGATTAATAAGTCTCTTATTTTTAAGGGCCTTGCTAATATCTTTATGCAGGGTCAAACATCAAATTAGACCCCATCTTTTAGTTATATAGTTGTGCAAGGTAATCCTAAAGCCTTTATCAAGAACAAAAACATGGTTATAAATGGGGTGACTGAAACAAGGCATATACAAATGGTGCAAGCTCCACCAGCCCCAAATGTACAATTAGCCCCCCTAACCCACCACCTAATTTATAGAGATAGCCTTCTCAAAGAGAAAACCATGGAATTTTTAGGGTCTTTATCAAATTAGGAGAATCAATTGAAATAGTGTTATAAAAGCTCATAACATCTAACCTAATTGTATGGCTAGTACCAAGGCCATTTCCTTAAGATCAACCAAAACCATATTGGTAGAAATGGAATGAGTGGTGAAAATTTCATCATGTAATTGGTCATGATTGTTATTTTTGTGTCCAATTGTGACATATTATTGAATATCTCATTGAAATTGGAAAAGTTGAGATTAAATTGGCCCTTAATCAAGACACAAATTAGGATATGGGAATCTATAAGGACCCCTTTACTTGACATAATCAACTACCACCAAGGAATAATCAAAACTAAGGATAGAGGTAGAATTAGAACCAAAATTAGGGTTAAAATCATAATCAACATGAGCATAATCATGATCATAATACCCATACTAACAATGTGGGTTATAACAACATGCCTTATGACTATGAAAATAATATGGGACACATGTCTACACCCATATTGCCACTGTTATTGTTAAACCATGTGAACCATCTTATGTTCCTCATAGTATGGGACCCATAATTATCGGGTCAACACCCTCTCTCTCTAGTAATACTATGTCAAGTTTGTATAATTTTGTTGCAACTCCATTTGCATGGGTTATAATTTTTGGACAACACCCTTCTTCTAATTATAATGGCTCCTTGTTGACTCAAAATTGTAGTAATGTAACTATATGCCCTCAAGTCACCCTCCACATCCCTTTGACTTCATCTTTTGATTATATTGGCTCCTCACCACCTCTAGGTTATGCAGTCACAACTAAACACTCATAAATTACTCTCTATGGCCCTTCACCTACCTCTTCCATAGAACCTAATGTGAATATTGCACTAATAGATCTAAAGATGAATATTATTCCAACCAAATCCAAGCCATCTCATCTTAATGTTGAAAAGCCTTATAGTCTATCAAACTAATTGAGCAAAACCCTTACATAGATTTCCATCTTGGATCTCTTACAAACATCTAAATTCTATAAAACTATCCTAAACAATATTTTACAAAAATACACTATTCCTAATGATATAAAACTTTAATAATATTATAACCTTATGGGATATTTATCTTCATTTCATCAAGTAATGTTTGATTAACAAGACATGTCTGCACTTAGACCTAGTCATAATAATCCACTATACATTGAAGTAATCATTGAAAACCATAAGATCAAGTGGGTTCTTATAGATAATGGTTTGAGGCTGAATATCATATCTCTTAAGTTGGTATAAATATTGGGCTACACTACAAAATATATTCAACTAGAAATGATTACTATCAAGGCTTATGACAATGTTGAAATTGAGTCTGTTGGTATTATTTAGTTATCAATCATTGTTGGGTCCATTTAACATCATACATTACTTCATATTATGGACATTAAATTTCCTTATAACATACTTCTTAGTCATCCTTAGATCTAATAAGTACAAGTTATTCCTTCTAACCTACATTAGTTCCTTAAGTTTCCCCATGATGGGATTGAGGTTACTATTCTCATTGATTAATAACCTTATGAATATTAGAAACATCTTGAGGCCCAATTCCATAATTATAACTATTGTTTAGGTTTTTAATTTGTTATGAAGAAGAACAAGGATATAATTTCGCATCCACCTCTATCTAATTATAGAAACCCTAGTGATCTTGCTTCCACATTGGCTAATTCATTTCTTGCAACTCTTATGAAGCAGGTTGTTATTCAAGATGTGGGAATTTCCATGTACAATCTTAAGGATGCCTTTTATATTACAAATTTTCCTAAAAATAAAAAAAACATTCTATAATCCTAAACCTTTAAATAATCCTAATGGACCCATAATGATTTGGTTAATAGAAGAAGAAACATCAAAAACCACTTGTGGTTTTTGTACCTACTATTTCACCAAAAAAATATCAAGAGGCTTTTATCGAGGGAGACTAGTTATATTTTTAAGGCCTTGCTAATTACTTTTAGAATCCAAAGTATCTTATCCCTAATTGTATCATGGATCATCTTTATTATATAGGAAAAGGCCTTGTCCCACAAGTACAAGGAATCCTAGAACCCTTATTAGCTAGAGTACCTAATTTGAATCATGGTCTCAGATTTATACCGCCTGGGGGTGACCTCATAACTTTTGATAGTGATTCTTGTGAATCAACTAGCAATGAGACTCCTATCAGTGACACAACATCCCATTATATATTTTTTGATGAGCTTGTTAACACTGACCTATTGGATTCAAATGTCATTTAACCCTAACCATTGGAGCTTCCTATCTTGAAGAAAGAACCCATTCTATTGGTGCTTCCCATCTTGAAGCAGAACATCATATTTTTACCATTGTAGCTTCCCATCTTGAATAAAATCCCCATTATTCCCTATACCTTTTCCATCCTTAACTTATTGATTAGGACTAGCAAAATTCAATCATATGCATTGATGAGTTTCAAAATGAAGAATCACTTGTAGAATATTTAGGCCTAGGAGATGGATTGCCCATTGGTAATCATAAATAAGGATTTTATTTTTCATTTGATCTTTATACCTACTTTGGAGAGTAGGCAAACTTTATTGGTCACAATAAATATAAAACATCAAGATATTTGAGGAAAAACCTCTTTAAGGTGCTCATTAATTAGGGAAAAAGTAAAGAAAAATATAAGCCTCTGAGTGAAAACCTATTTTAGGCACTCTTAGGTGAGAAAGTTTGCTCATCCCCTCAAGATGCAAAAGTTACATCTAGCCTAAGTTATATATCTAGTACAAGCATCTCTTCAAAACAACAACAATGTTTGAGCATCCTACTCTAGAGTTTCCAAAAGTTTTTGCTACTTGGCCTTTACCTGAGATGGTGGATTCAAATTTGTCACACTATCCAAAACTTTGGGAAGAATAAAAAGATGTGATATAATAATATGATTATGATCATACCTTGCCTATAATTCTTGAAGATGGATCCACACTCATTATGGAAAACATGACAAAAGTGAACCTGGGAACCTATGAGGATCCCAAAATTGTTTATCTTAGAGCTTCCCTTATTGAAGTAGAATGTGAAAAAATCATATCCCTTCTAAGGGATTATATTGACATCTTTGCATGGGTATACTCTAACATGCCAGGATTAGACCCAGATTTGGTTTTGCATCACCTTTTTATCCAAGTTGATGCTAAACTAGTCAAGTAAAAATTGAGGAAGATGCATCCATGCATCACCTCATTAGTTGAATTAGAAATGGAAAAGATGCTCAGAGTAGGATTTATTAGGCCACTGGATTATTTTGAATGGATCTCAAACATATTCCTAGTGAATAAAAAGACCCTAGGTATACATCTTTGTATTGATTTTAGAGATATCAACAACGTATGCCCCAAAGATGATTTTCCTCCACCCAACATTGACAGGATCATCAACTCAATTGTTGGGTATGAGATTTTGTCCTTAATGGATATGTTTTATAGATACAATCAGATCAAGATAGCATAAGATGATAACACAAGACTATGTTCACAACACCATGGAAAACATTTTGTTACCAAGTCATGCCATTTGGATTGAATAATGTTGGAGCCACATATCAACATGCCATGATTATCATCTTCCATGACATTATGCATGATATTACTGAGGACTATGTTGATGATATACTATCAAAATCAAGAATAAGAGCTAGACATCTAGACATTCTACAAATAATCTTTGAGAGGCTTCATGAATATAAAATATGCCTAAATACTAAGAAATGTCTTTAGAGTCACATCAAGGAAATTTTTAGGTTTCATTTTATCGTAAATAGGGATTGAAGTTGACCCTACCAAGTTTCAAGCCATTATGTAATGTCCTCCACCAAACAATCTTAAATAATTGTGAAGCCTACAAGGAAAGATCCAATCTATATGTAGGTTCATTTCTCAATTGGCAGATAAGTGCCACCCATTTACCCACATTTTGAAAAAAGGGTAACTTTTTTATGGGATGAATATTTTCATATAGAATTTTTGAAACTCAAGACATATTTGGCCAATCTACCAGTCTTAAGACTGCCAACACCTGGAAGACCACTTCTTTTTTGCATATCAGTGATAGAGCATGCACTAGGGACACTTTTGGCCTAATGATGATCTAGGTAAAGAACATGCATTATATTATCTAAGATACACTTTGGTGTCTTATGAAAATAATTATACACATATTGAGAAGGTATGTTTAGCTATGGTGTTTTCTACCCAAAAATTATGACATTATATGCTAAATAATAAAACTATTGTCATCACGAAGGTGGACCCTCTCAAACTCCAATTATCCAAAGTAGTTATTAAAGGATGCATGGCTAAATGGGTTATGCTCATAAGTTAATTTGACATTGAATATTATAATCAAAAAGTAATCAAGGGGTAGCTTATTGTTGATCAACCTGTAGATGCCCCTATCACAGATACTTAACCTCTAAAATTTAACTTTACAGATGATTCTATTATGTAAATAGAACAAGAATCATAAGAACTTAAACAATGGAAGCTATATTTTGATGTTTCCTTTACATCCTATGGATATATAGATGGAATATTATTGATTACACCCCAGGGGGATCTAATTCCTAAAGCATTTCATATACAATTTCATTATACGAACAATATGGCTGAGTATGAGGAATTTATGGTAGGGTTTTGCCTTGCCATATAGTGGGATATTCATAGCTTAAAGGTTTATGGTAATTCCTAATTAATCATCAATCAGACCCTTGATTAGTATCAAACTAGAGATGACAATTTTGTTTCTTACAAGCAAATTTTTGATAATCTCAAAGGTCATTTTAAATCTTTGTAGTTTGAACAAATTCTAAGAGAAAATAATAAATCAGCTAACATAATGGAAACCATTAGATCCAAGATATAGATTGATAGTAGAGCTAAAGAGTATCAATTTTTTATTGAAAATCTTCTTCATCTTACACATGTTATACCATATTTAGAAAGGGTATGCAAAATTGTTGGTCCCAATCCCCCACCTGAATTATTGATTCCAAGACTTTTATAACTATTTTCATGATCATATTTTTCTAGCCAATCTATCTAATAATAAACATAAACTATTCCATCACCATTTATCACGTTATACCCTCCTTAGAGACATGTTTTATCATAAATTCTATGATGGAATGATTCTTTTTTTTTAATCTTTAGGAGAATCCAAGCAAGTGCTAAGGGAGGTTCATGAAGGAATGTGTGGGGCCCACACCAGTGGTGTAGTCTTAGTAAAGAAGTTCCTCATAATAGGCTATTATTGGCCAAAAATGGAAACTAATGTTTACAATTATGTAAGGAAGTGCATTCCTTGTTAGAAACATGGAAATTTGATACATGCACCTTCTTTACCACTACAACCAATCACAAAACCATGGTCATTCTCAACATGGGGCCTCAATCTCATTGAGAAAATAAACCCAACATCTTCAAATGGCCATAAGCATAACTTAACTTATACTAAGTGGATTGAGGCCATTTCTCTCACTTACATCATCAAAAATTAGATTACCACATTCATCCATTACCATATCATTTATCGATATGGCATCCCCATGTGCATTATATCTGATAATGGCAGATCCTTTGTAAACCAAGATGTAAAATCTCTTTGTGAAAAATTCAAGATCAAGCATAATAAATCAACTCCATATAACCCACAAGGCAATGGAAAAGAAAATGCATCAAACAAAACCATTGTATTCATTTTAAATAAGATTGTTAATGATGTTATCCATAATTGGCACTTGCAAATCTTTCCCACCCTCTAGGCTTATAGAACCAATCATTTAATCCCAACAAGAGCCACTCCATAATCCATTGTCTATGGCATAGAATATATTATCCTAATAGAGATCAATTTTCCATCCTTACAAGTATCATTAGAGCATATTGAAGATGATGAGGACTACATAGTCTCAAGGCTAAAAGAATTAGAACTTCTTGATGGAAAGCATTTAGTTTCCCTATAAAACTTGTAATCCTATCATAATAAGGTGTGGAGAAGCTACACCAAGTGCATTCTCCCTTAGGAGTTTGAGATTGGTGATTTGGTATTGAAAGAGAACCAAAAGAACACAAAAATTGAATGCAAAAATAAAGGTAAGTTTCAACCTAATTAGTTGGGACCATTTATTATCATGGAAAACTATGGATTAGGGGCATATCGACTGGTTAAACCAAATGGTGAAGAACTTATAGAGCCCATGAATATTGTGCACCTTAAGAGGTTATATGCCTAAACAACTATGACCTATTATCTATAAGATCCCTTACTTCAGGTAAACTTATGTTGAATTAATTTTACCCTACCATTTCATCCTACCCTAGAACACTCTTGCATGAGCCCTCTTCCTTTCATGACTCTATATAATGAAAAATGCTTGGACCATTGGTACTCTAAACATATTTTATCATAACCTATGTCATTCTCATTTATAACCATATTTTTTGTTATACCTAGGGCTTATAGTAACCTGAACACTTTTATCCCTTGACCAATTATGATCTTGATAATGTTTCATCAGCATTATGAACACCTTCGATGCCATTTCTAAAAATAAGTTCAACCAGGAGAGTATTTTACAGCTTCTTTTATAGACAAGTTAAAAATAACACCTTTACAGCTTAGGATCTTTGCCTATCACATGATTCTTTAGATTGATTTCATGCTGCACATTGTTCTATATTATAATTTTTAACTCTTTGGTGAACATTATTATCTTTTTAGGATCCTCACTCTCACTAATTTGTGAGCATATTTTGTTGTAGCCAAATTTATTTTTTATTAAAACATTCAATTAGTTCCTTAGTCCATTCTTTATATCCATGATTGTTGTTGTAATCAGATTAGCTATGTATTGTAAATTCTACTCTTGGATGAGCATCTCCTAGATTAGTTTTTTTCCCCTATACATATTTTATCCCAAAAACACCAAAAACATTAGAAAATGATCCACAAAAGAACAAAAACATTGTCTTATGCTTTTTTTACATTCTAATCCTCACATTCTTGTTGTTTTATAAGCATTTTATCCTATTAACTTTTTGATGTGTTATTCATCTTGTCCCATGCACTTTTCATTTTTCAAGATCATTATTCCTTGTCCCACCATGTCACACTCTTGCCATTTTTCAACCAAATTAAATCTCACTGGCTTGTTGTTTCGTAAGTCATCTTATCCCTCTTGTTGTTTTTTAAGACCAATCTCATTTTTCAAGTCTTTCCTTTTCTTCTACAACATTAATCATATGTTTTTGGTCATCATCATCTCTTCTATCCCACTTCCTAGGAGAACTGCATTTGGCCTAAAATTTATGTTAGAACATTCATCTATGTAACTATGTAGGTAGTATCCACTTGTCTTGTACATCTGGAATCAGCTCGGCCAACCCCTTCTTTTTATTCTCTTACCTTATTTCTTCTATCATTGTTCCTCTTTAATTAGGGAAAAACTCTTGTGTCCTTATTCTTTGTTATCTTATAGTGGAAAGTAACACCTCTACCACATGTGTATGAATAATTATTTTTAAACCACACTAACTTGGTTTTTGTTTGTGTGTGTTTATTTGAGTTTTATTGGTGTTTTGTTATTCTTTCACACCTCTTCTCTTAATTTATTCTTATTTTATCCTTTTATTACTTATTATCTCACTTTGTTCTTGTGTTCCCCTATATGTTTTTTCTTATCTCTTTTGTGTTTAATAACATATTGATAATTTGCATGGATCTTCATTATTTATATCTTGATCTCATGTTATTAAGTTATTTTTAAACCTTTTTATTTATTTGGTTATTATTGGTGTTTTGTTTTCTTATTTGATTTTTTATCTTTTATGTTCAATAACATCTTGATGGTCTACATATATCTTGATCCTATATTGCTAAGATGTTCTTGCTTTTTTTTTTAAACATTTTTGTTCCTACTTAAGTCTTGATTATTCATATCTTGATTTTAATTTGGGATCATTTATGTTTATCTTTTTCTTTGTCTTTGATTTTTTGTTTAAATGTAAATAGTTTTAACTCTAGTTTTGGTCATTATTTTACCATTATCCTAAGTTATAGGTATTCACATTTGAATCAGCTCCACGCATTTGATATTCCATGTCATTATGAGTTATTCATACTTATGATGCCTAGTTTATTTTTCTATAGTAAGCACTTTGTGTTATAAGTTTAAGTCTTAATGTCAACACAACTCTAATGAATAGGTCTTAAAAATACTATGTATGAACTATACTTAATAGGTTTAGCACCTAAATATATGCATAGACGTGCATCTCTTCACATACATCATGAGTCTAGTCAATTCTTAGTCAGTTTTCATCATCCCTCATTCCATTCTCTCCCAATCTCAAATAAACTACATTAGCTTGAGGTCCATTTAGATTATGTAGGTATAGCTTGGATACATGATGTATCTTAGGTCAGCTCAGCCACCATCTTTATTCTTCTTTTCAGCTCTTTCATCATTTTTTGCATTCTTGTATGCCTAGTTTTTTGTGGCTTTTTCTAACCCATTATACCATTGCATCTATGTCTATACCCACTCACTTTAATCTATGTTTTAGGTTATATCCTTGAGCTAGTTTATTCATAATTTTATCATGATTTGGCACAACATTTAAACTAGTTAACAAATATAAATCATCCCTACAGGGGCAAATCATTATTTGTTCTTTATCAATGATCAAAATTAGCCCTGTTAGGGTATAACTATTTTATCATGATCAAATTTTACTTAATGGGGCATCTCTTATTATCATCTTTTTTGAGACCACATTATCATTTTCCTCTAATTCCAAGATCTCCACACTTCTACCCATGATGGCATTGTTTTAATCTGCAACTTCTCTCAGGATTGATCAATGTCATAAGTACGAAGTTTGCACTCTCAAATTGGATACATTTAAAGTGTGTCCCTTACATTTATGGATTGAATCCTTCCCATTCCCCCTATCTTTGGGGCCCATTATACCTCTAATTATATTTTGATCATTTATGGTTACCATGCATGCAAGTATTATCTCAGATAGATGTGATCTATTCCATGGGTTAATCTCTCACTTTTCCTCTCTTTTTGAGAGTCCATCTTTCTCTTTCATCCTAGTATGTCCTCTCGAGGGGCTAACATGGGTCATTATCAATTTATTATTGACAAATATTTTGTTTAAAAAGGAATTGTTTCACCTAAATGTCTCATTACACTTTCTCTAATAGGGGAAAATGTACACATCTAATTCATAACACCATTTGTGTTGAAATTATCAATCTTACTTGATTTGCACTCAAATGCATATTTTAGGTCAAAATACATAAAATATGCTAAATGGTTCGATATTGTCATTTAAAAGTGACAATTTAGGCTAATGTATCCCTAAATGGGTAAATGAAATTTATGGGATTCCTAACTTTGATCTAATCATTTTGAGTCAAAATGATGATTTCACCTTTTTGTGCTCTAGATCACTCTTTTCTTCTAATTTGTTAGTACACATCATGTACAATTATTATTTTTGTTGGAAACATCCTAAATGGGAATATGGTTCCAATGCATATAACATGGCCTTCCAATTCTTATCAAGTCAAATTATGACCCAGTAATATGACTTTCTGACCATTTTGATTAATTAAGGGCCAATTTCTAAAGAATTCACAAATATTGATTAATATTATTTAAGGATAATTAATTCAAATCAAGATATTAATTAGATTTTCCATGGAGGTTATTGAATATTTATTTTTATAAATTGATTCCTATTAACTACATCACCTAATGACACCATTTTTTGGGAAGGCATCCGTAGGCCATAAATGCATAAAATATCTGAATGATGGCCTCCCATTCCTCTTTAATGCCTATAATACCTCATTAATGCCCCATTTTCATAAATCATGATGAGTATATTTATGTATTTAATTAAAAATATTAGATTAATTCATGGCCACACATCTGAATCTTGAGATGGATGGTCATCGCTGATCCTGACCAATCTCAAAAATCTATAAATAGAAGGCCTCACACTACCATTATTAAGCTTAAATTATGTAAACTTATAATGATAAAATCCCTTCATTATTCCTTTTTATTTTTATTACTATGTTATTTCCATTTATATTAGCTTCATTTATAGGCAAAATAGATAGTTTATATCATGAGCCTAGGTTTTGCATAGAGTTTCTGAGGTAATGGAGGAGCAAAGAAGCCATTATTGATAAAGACTAGAGGTCTAGATCAAGGGGAGAACATGTTTGGAGCCTTTTTTTTAGTAATGGATTAATTTGGGAAGGTAATGGTTTATTTCATTCTTTAATTTATATTTTGTTATCATTAGCAACCCTTGCATGAATAGTTTGGCTTGGATTGTCAATTCTTATGCATTTTTTAATGAGTTTTCATGACTAATATTTGAATAAATACTCTTCATAATCCACTCTATAATGACCACATAGATATCACTTTCATAGTGATAATACCACATTTACATTATTTTATCATAATTAAAGAATAAAATTTAATATGAACTAATCTGGGTTCTCAAACCTTAAACATAGTCTACCAAAATCTTGCACTCAATCCTGACAAACCTAGAAGCTAGTATAGGAGAGTTTGAAGTGTTGAGGCCTCTATATGTGTGATATATCCATGAAAATTGATTAAAAATTTTCCTTTTGACCTAATAAATACCTCCATAGTATCATTTTATTTAAAATAATTGGATAAGTGCCCTCTATTTTGTCTTATACTAGAGACACTTCAAATTCAATATAATCTGTAGACCTAATACATAGATGGTGAAAAAAGATGAATGAAGAGTCTTTGAATCATTTTGGGATGATGTGTAGAGTTTTTTTAAGGTAAATAGGTTTATATAATGTCTTACATTCACTATGATCACTCATAAGTGGCCATATATTCAAATACACAATCTATGTCTATTAGGTCTAAAACTAGGCATGAACCCTCATGGCTTCTAATGAGATTCATATGACCACCTAAGCTTCCCAATCATGTTCATATCCTTCATAGGATATTTTAGAGTTTATGAGACCCATAAATTTGTATATAATATCCCATAGTGGTCATTTTTGGCCTAAATTTGTCTCAGGGGTGTCCAAAATACAAGTAACTAATCGAGAAGCCAATTTCTTTAACTCGTATCTATACGGAAAATTTACATGGTGTCTAAATAACTTATGGATATTTTAGGGAGATATTCAAATAAAACTTAGTGATATTTTTTTAAGGGTTAAGGTCTTAACCTTTATGAATCATTATTAACAACCTAAATGACCTAAAACTCTCAAAAAACCCTCACAAGAGCTCGATGAATAAAAGATGAATGGAAATGCATTTATAAGTGATAAATTGACTTGGAATATATTTTTACATGCTTGTAGATATATTGAGCTCCTTGATATGTAGTTTTTATGTATTGTCACTTGTACTAATGAGTTAAACTCTTTATTTTTTGTAAGATTTAAGTTGAATTGAAGGTATAAAATGGAATAGATAGGTGAAAATCATTATGGAAGGTTTATGGAGATTTAATTAAAATCCTAAAACCCCATTATCACCTCATTAATTCATGTAAACCCACTTTCTAAATTTTTTGTGTAGATCGTATTGAATAAGATAGTGAGAAAGAAATGTGACTGTCAAAATTGGTAGTGAGAAGTATGATTTGAAGTTTTCAATGAAGTCTATATGATAGACTAGAGGAAAAATAATCCTTTATGATTTTTCTCACATATTTTCAATTAAATTCTCTTAAAAATCTACAAGTCACCATGGTGACAAGTGTGAGAGCATAAGCCTAGAAGGCTAGTGTGTAGCTGCAAGAAAGTGAATGACAAGGGCCAAAGAGAAGTCCATAAATTAAGGGTGTATATTGGTCATCATAGATCATATTTATACCTTCTCAATTAAAGGTACACATGTTTCAATGACTTCAAATATATTTCAAGATAAGTTAGTGGATTCCTCTTTGAGGAGGTAGTTTCAAGAAGGATAATGGAGTGTCCTTTTACCATCTTTAGGAAGATGTTACATTTCTGATAGACACTTATCCAAGAAAACCTTATGACTTAATTTATAACTCCTTTTATTACATGATAAATATATTTCAATATTTAACATTTGTCATGGTGGCTATTCAACATCATTCCTTCTCTCTCTTCTCATATGCTCTATATATTGAAGCCATTTTGGTATTATAAAGAATCCACAATTGGTATGGCGAAGCCCTTATATTTTTAACATATTTTTTTACCTTTTAATAAAGTTATGAATATATTATTATCTCTTAAATTCTTTCCTAAGTATGTCAAGTAGTCTACTTGGATGATAAGTGATGAATGTCTTCTCCTTGCTTACATTATGCTTCTTGTATGCATTGTGTGAGTAGTAGCATTTCTTATAATAAGTATCATGAAGTGTATATAATTTTTAGGTGTAATTTTAAGTGTGAAGGATATTATCAGTATCTAAGATCATACCTCCTATTTAACCATATTTGGATATGCATAATTATTTTCCTCCATATAAAAACACTTATACTAGAATAACCTTGAGTTGCGATCAGTTTTAACAGTTTTATTTCTTAGTACAAATGAAATTATGTTTATGGAGTTATATGTGATGTATAACTTAATTATTATAGGTTTATTTTATGTTTCCTTCTTCCATTTTCACCCATAATAGTGATTAATCTAGTTTAGTGTGTGAGCCTAAAAGATAGATCAAGGGAGCTAGCCCATAATCTAGAGATCTATCTCTTGTAGTATCTTGTCTTTATGCAGAGATAGTTCTATGTTATCCTAAATTTAAGAAGGTATCCTTGAATTATATATGTTGAAAAAAATTCTATGAAAATTCCTTTGCTAATCTTCACACCATTCTATCTATGTTAATACAATAGAATAATGAAGGTCATGAGCAACCCATTGCTTTCTTTAGTCAAGGGCTAGAAGAGTATGAAGGGAGATATACCTTCATTAAGAAACAAGTGTTATCAATAATAAGGATCCTAAATAATTTTATACATATGGTGTCTAACAAAAGGATTCATGTCATGGTGACCCACCCAAGCATAAGATACTTCCTTTTAAATAAGGATTTGAATGAAAAGAGGGCTGGATGGATAGCCAAGGTCATGGAATATGATGTGGATATTAAGGCCACTAAATTGGTAAGAGGGAGAGGGTTGTGTGAAAACTTGTAATAATACATTCAAGAGGAAAAATAGGTTGTTTTTACATTACAATATTTTCCTAGTACATCTACAATTTCATCTTCTACAAGTTAGACATAATAAATGGTAAGGTTTCTTCAGAAGGGGGAGTGTCTTGTGGGTATAGATCAAGAAAAAAGGAGATACTTTAGATTGCATAAAATACATTATGTTCTTATATATGGGTTTATTTTTAAGAAAGATATTAATGGGATGTTACTAAGATGTGTGGAAACTAATTAGGTTGATAGGCTTCTAGAACAATTCCATGATGGACCAGTTGGAGGTCATTTTGCACCTCAAACCATAGTTATAAAAATAATGAGTGTAATGAAATTACTTAGATGTTCACATAGAATTATTTTATATCACACATAATAAGATAATATGAGATATCACACAGCAACAATTGATAGTAGAGCAGAATACTAGATAATATAGTAAAGACATTTCGAAGGGGCAACCTCCACAATAATGTACTAAGAGAAAAATACTTAACATGATCCTCAAAGACTAACCACTACCTCCTATATATAGTATACTTATCCATGGTTATTCCATAGGCTGACCTAACTAAGAACATAGATAAATATAACAAGAATATAAAAGAGGTATTTAAGCCACAAGTCATCCACACATATCCCAAGACATGTCAAAGGTTAAGGGTGTAGCATGCCCCTCCCTTCAAAACAATGTTGTCCTAAATGTTGAGTCAACTCTATATTTTTATACATAAAGGATTCATCCTACAAAGTAGAATATTCATAGGGTAGATTCTTCTATTTGATTAGGTACTCCTTAATCACTCAAGACCATAACTGCTTAATATGCATTTGAAGGATCACCTCAGGATCAAGAATAACTCTTCCTTCCTCATCCAATTCTGGTAACTTAGTTTGGGTGACCACTTTGTGTCCAATAAATTTATTTAGGCATGATACATGAAATATTGGATGTATGCGAGTGGAGGAAGGAAACTCTAACTTGTACGCCACACTACTAATTTTTTACAAGATTTGATAAGGCCCATAATACTTAGGGGATAGCTTGTTATCCTTTTTCTATTTATTCAAGGACATATTCTTATATGATTTTAATAAAACAAAAACCCAATCACCAATGTTAAAGTGCCTCTCACTCCTATGTTAATCTACCTAATATTTCATGTAATTTTTGGCCATGGATAAATTTTCACACAAACTAACAAGGACCTCCAATTTATGGTGAATATGTTCTTCAACTGCACGAACCTTATGATGGACCTTAAATGTTGAAGTGATGGATGGTGGGTGGTATCTATATAGTACCAAAAAAGGAGACATTTTGAAATAACTATGAACAGAATTATTATACCACCATTTAGCAAGTGGCAACCAATGAACCCATTTATCTTATTTATCAGAAACAAAACAATGGAGATAGCCTTCAATATATTTATTGACTACCTCATTTTTCCATAAAATTAAGGATGATAGGATGAAATATGAGCCAACTGGGTGCCCAAACATGCAAATAACTCAATCCAAAAAATACTAGTGAAGATGGGATCTTGATCACTGACAATGATCTTAGGGGTACCATGTAATTTTTGAACTATATTGAAAAAATCAAAAGCTATTGTACTAGCAATAAATGGTTGTGATAAAGAAAAAAAATGAGCATACTTATTGAGATGATCTACCATAGCCATGATAAAATTTTGACCATCAGATCTTGGTAACCTTGTAATGAAATCCATAGACACCTCTTCCCAATGTTGACTCAGGATGGATAAAGGCTAAAAAGGACCTGGGGTTTTGATGGTTTCTCCTTTATTTTGTTGATAGATCATAAATTTAGCCACATATTTTTAGACATCCCCCTCGAGTCCTTCCCAAAAAAATCCTACTTGATTCTATGATAGGTTTTCAAAAATTTAAATAACCCCCAATTGGAGTTGCCTGAAGTTCTTGAAGGATTTTTATTTAAGAAGAGAATTATTACATAGGTATAATTTGTCTTTATACCATAATGCATCACCCCTCCATGTGAATTTTTAAAATCCACCCAAAACTTGCTGAATATTTTGAATCGAATCATGGGTAGCACTATCCTTGTCCCATTTTAATCGTGCTTCCTCTAGCTAATTTGCATGTAAAATGGTCATAGCATATAACAAGGCCTTAACTGATTCATCCTTCCTAGATAGTGCATTTGCCACTATATTGTCCTTTCCTTTCTTGTAAACTATTTCAAAATCATATCCTAACATCTTAGTTACCCATTTATATTATTTTTCAGATGATAACTTTTGTTCTAAAAAATATTTGAGACTGTCATGATCAGTCTTTACCTAAAAGTGATGACCCATCAAATAAGGCCTCCATTGTTTGACTATATGCAAAATAACCATCATTTCCTTCTCATAAATGGTCTTTTTATTTTTTTACCCTTCAATTGATGACTTTTAAATGCAATTGGTCTACTTTCTTGCATGAGTACAGCACCCATACCATACCTAGATGCATCACATTCAACCATAACAGTCTTGGAAAAATTAGGAGTATCCAACACTGGAGTGGTGCACATCGCCAATTTCAATTGTTTAAATACCTTGGTAGTTGTATTAGTCCACTAAAAGGAGTCTTTATTCAACAAACATGTGAGTGGGGCTGCAATGCTACCATAATTTTTGACAAACCTATGATAGTAACCAGTTAGCCCCAGAAATCCCCTTAGTTGCTTGAGTGTCTTAGGAATCGGCCAGTCCACTATTGCTTAGATTTTTTTAAGATCCACTTTTACTCCTATATGTGAAACTAGATGACCCAAATACTCAACCTCATAAGCTCCAAAAGTATATTTGGAAGGTTTGGCATATAACTGATGTTGTTTCAAAATTGAGAGTACCTATTTCACATGGTGCAAATGGTCTTCCCAGTTTTTATTGTAAATGAGGATATCATAAAAAATACCTGAACAAATTTCCTAAAAAATGGCCTAAAAATAGTATTCATCAAACTTTGAAAGGTTTATGGTGCATTTTTTATCCCAAAAGGCATAACCAAAAACTCATAATGGCCCTCACGAGTCCTAAAAGTAGTTTTGGGTATGTCTTCATCATGGATCCAGATTTGATGCTACCCAGAATGCATATCTAACTTGGTAAAATAAAGAACACCATTTAATTCATCTATTAAATCATTAATGATAGGAATAGGAAACTTATCTTTGATATTGTACTTGTTGAGTTCCCTATAGTTAGGGCACATCCTCTTAGTGTCATCTTTCTTTCATTCCATGAAAACTAGTGAAGAATATTCACTTTGGCTATGGCAAATGATTCCTGCATCCAACATTTCCTATACCATATTTTTAATTTCACTTTTTTTGGGCATAAATATACCTATATGGCCTGATTTTGGGTGGTGTACTACTAGGAATAAGTTTGATATCATGATCATGCATGTAGTTAGGTGGAAGTACTTTTGACATGTCACCAAAAACAATCGAATGGGTATCAATAACTTGTTGTAGATTAGGAGGTATAGATGTCTGCATTAGATGAACTTCCATGGAAAATAAGTGAGATACAAATCCTTCAACACCCTTTCAAATAATATTTGTTATTTGATGAGAGCTAACAAGTTATGGAGATTTATCCCTTAACCCCCTTATCTCAAATGTCCTTCCCTCAGAATGAAAACACATGAATAATTCTTGTAAATTCATCTCAATAGTGCCTAAAGTGTTGAACCATTATACTCCTAGAAAAATGTCACCTCTCCCCATAGGAATAGAAAACATAAGAGAATCCAACAAGAAGTCTCCCATGGCCAGCTTAATACTATGGTATTTTCTTAAGCAGTTGACAGTACCACCATCTACAATCATGACCTAAAATTTTGGAGTGAGATAAATGAAATAGTTCAAGCGAGTAGCCAAATTATTATTGATGAAGTTGTGTGCTCCCAGAATCAATAAAAATAGTGACCTATTTTTTTAAGAAACCCACCACCTTAAGAGTTTGGGGAGTACTAATACCTAAAATGGCATGACAAGAAATAGTAGGCTGAGAGTCTTCAGATTCCTCCTCGGGACCTTCTTCATCCTCACCAAGTGTCTCCTCATCTTTGTCATCCTCATTGGCACCTTCAATGTAAAATAGCTTATTTTTATCACAATGATGGTCTTTGCTCTATTTGATGTCATAACCATAACACAACCATAACACAACCATTTGGCTCAATTATCCTCAATTTATCAAGGTGTCGGTCTGGTGGGTTGAGGATATGATGGTGTTAGAAAGGTGCGATCATGACTAGTAGTGAAGGTTTTCTATTTGTCCATCTCTTTTTCCTTTACCATGTGTGCCTGTGGGATAGATTATAATATAGATGCTAGGTTAAACATTTAAACCTCCAATTCAATGCTATCTTTAAGATCACTCAAAATAGATCAGTCAAATTTCCCTTAGTGATGTCTTCCACTTGTAAGGATAGATTTTGAAACTGATGAATATAATCCTTCATAATTCCCATTTGTCATAGTTTGGCTAACTGGTTGAAGTAGTTCTCAAAGAAATTATTCTGATAATGAGCCAATAACTCATCAATGAAAATAGGCCATGTAACAAGAGCACCATTCTTTTTCTTTTGAGTACATAACTAGTGATACCAAATGAATTGCTCAGGTTCCAGAGATAGAGATGCCATTATCACCTTCTGAGAACTAGGAGTTTGATACAGATCATATAAATTTTCAAGTTAGGTAATCCAAGTGAGAGTATCTTTACCATAAAAATTATGTATGTTTAGTTTGGGCAACATTAATTTCATACCATAATTGGAGTTGTTAGTGTTGAGAGGAGGAGGACCTAAATGATGAAGTGGAGGGTTGTTTGACTATAACTAAGATGAAAGATCATACAATAAATCAATGATCTAATTTAATTGATTGTGAACCCCATTAATCTCTTTATGCATCCCTAAAACATCAATTTAAACTAAAACAAAGTTATCATGTCACACCAAGCCCTTTATGTCAGCGTAAAGTTGAGAAATCAATGGATATGAAGTTCTAGATTATATGTCACCGGTAAGAGTCTTAGGAGTTTCTTTCCCCCTTTTCATCCTCGTGTAGAAGGATCAACCATATACAAACCCTAAGAAGGTTTATTCCCCCAAAAAAGTGTATTAGGGGATGGTACCATTATGATCACCTTACTAAGATGAATCTAATGACTATCTTTATACACTAGGGTAAAAAAAAATTGGCATAAAAAAGTATACCAATGGAATATACTGTTGTGATCATCTCATCAAGATGAATCCAATGACTGCAATTGTGCAAGACAAAAAAATTCTAGACCTTTTTTTATATATATTTTTTCAAAAAAGTGTTTTAAACAATATTATGCTAACAAAAAAAATCTTAGATTATAAGTTATGTTTTTCACTCCTTCCCCTCACAAAATTCATGCCTCACCAAATCCAAAAAAATAATGCCACTGAAAACTTGCCCAAATCAAAGCTCTGATACCACATGTAATGAAATTACTTAGATATTTGCATAGAATGATTTTATATCACATAGAATAAGTAAATATGAGAGATCACCTAGCAATAATTGATAGTATACTAACCAGTACCTCCTATACATATTCTACTTAGCCATGGTTATTCCATAGGCTGACCTAACAAAGAACATAGAGAAATGTAACAAGAATATTATTGGATAACAGATTTATCCTTATCTAAAAATGTTTTATTTTGAATCCATACCTTTCTTCTTTCAAGAAAAAATAAGTTAAACAACAAATGGGTGAACTATTAAGACAAGTTCCCCTCTGAATTAAGGTACAGCTCCCTTTAAGATTTTCAATGAATTGAAATATTCAGATACACTTTTAACCAAAAAGTCTTTTAAAGGTAAACTGATATCCGCACATCATCATGTTATGAATGTAAGATTTTATAACAGCAATGGATAATAAAATACACATATTCTAATTTTAATAACAATCAAATAGATAAACATATATATTGTTGAACCAGTAAGGATAAAACACATATAATGAATTATCTAATGGAAGAGTAATTACTATATGAAAGAAGATTTCACACAAAAAACCTAATTTCAAAGAATCAAATACATAGATCTAAGTACGCAGTAATTAATTCTCCTTTTCATTCATAGATGAAAATGTTTCAGATAAACATCACATATATTACTAACAATAGTGATCCAATTTTGAAATTTTTTTAACTCATTTCTCTCTTTTTTCTATATGCCTCTTTTACAATTAAATATATATATATAGTTGTCATAACTAATCTACCTGTCAAACTAAACCAAAGTTAAAGTAACTGTGACCCATACGGGATTTAGTTTTTTTAACAAATTTACTTAAAGATGAAGTTTCGAATAGAAAAGTAACTAAATAACTGAATAGAAGAAACTATGTAAGTAAAATCATTACTAAAGTGACGGACTAGGATCTCCAGATTTGCTCTATTTGGTTGGGTAGACATGTTGAGCTTTCCACTCCTAAAATGTTGTAACAAACTCCTAAATTTTCATAAGATTGGGAATGATGACGTGTTTTATCCTTGCTTTACAGATGTTTTCTTCCCTCCAAATTTTCTCCATCTTTTCTGTATGTTCTAGGAGAATGTCCATGCAGCAATAAAGAAGTGAATCTACCTTTGAAATCTAAGAAAAATCTTTAGTTGATAACTTGTCACTTTCTTTAATGATGTTGATCTTTTCCCTAAAGGATTGAATCACAATATTGATATCTTTTTCTAGTTTTCCATCATCTTTTATGTATTTGATATCAATACTCTGTAGATCATGTTGTAATGACTGAATGAATTTAGTTATTTCCTTGATCATTTTTTTTATTCCCATTCGTCCTTGTCAGGATACCGAATTTCTCCATTCAATATTTTTCTTACTTAAATATAATACATCTTCATCTAGACTTGTCAAGTTCTTCTCTGACAAAAACTTTGTTATTCCATACTTTTAAACTTCATCAATCTGGTTCATCACGCTCATCCATTTTCCTTCATATTTTATCCACAAAGTGTTTTGAGTCTTTAAATGTTCAACAATAATTGTGGTTAAATCATATACATTTTTCAATTTATGGATGAATTCCATACCTTTCTAAATGATGCTATTCAACCAATTATCAAATACCCTGGTAACCATTTTGCCTCTATGTATCTGGTCTAGCATCCTTTGATTGATAGGTGATTTTAGATAAAAAGATAGGGGTAGTTGGGTGATCAGTTGTGGATCTAGACTATGAATGGCATCAATGTACTCAGCCATTGACTGCACAGTCTGTTTCAATTCTCATTTATCTTTTTTGTCCTTCCAGGTTCTACTGACTATCCTTTTGGTGGATGCTTTAAGATGATGCACATCTATGGCATGTGATCCAGTCCCAAGATCCACCTTTTCAATTGTAAAATCCTAAACTGTAGGATCTTCAAATTCTTCATTGGTTCTTGACCTAGCTATTTATGCATTCCAATTCCCTGTATTAGGGTCGACATCTACCTTGGATATTATTTTTAACTTTTTGGATTTAGGAGCTTTTCCTAGACATTTACTCACCATATCCTCTAAGGGTAAAGAAAATGGAACTACTTTCCTTTTATTTCTAATTGAACTTTCTAGCCATTTAGGTGCAGAGGCTGAGACTTCTTTATCATGACTTGGTTGATCAGAAGGTACACTTGAAACAATCATTAGTTTGGTAGAATTAGAAGGAATCACTATTTGTTGATCTGCACTAACCTCTTCCACCATTGGTGAAGTAGATTCTTTATCACCTTTCGCTTCTCCTAAATCTTCTTCAGAATTCAAATCCACAATTACCTTTTCAAAAATTTGACTCTTTCTCTTATTTTGGGTTCTTGATCTGGTGGCATGAGGAGGTAGAGTAGTTACAAGGGCCTTTTCAGATTCTTTGATGATAGGATCCCTTCCAATTTTTTCTCTAGAAGTACCTACATCACAAATAGAAATAAGCTGATTAGAGGAGCTTATTGGAAATGGGGATTCAATTATTGATGTACATTACTAGGAAGCTATGGTTTGAGCTCCCCCCAATATTTTCTCTCTCAACCATTTCTCAATTTTCCTTATCACTGGGAGGGTTTTAACTTCAATTCTATCTTCTTCCTTTTTCTCCCAGTCAATTTATAGAATAGGTGATTGTTCTATCTTTTCAAATTGTGGATCTATCACCTGTTCATCATTGTCAAAAATTCTAGAAATGTCCATATTCAAATTGAGGGTAATAATTTGTCCTAAGGATAAACTGGACCACAATCTTCTTCAAACTTCAAATTCATCTGAACAATCCTCCTAATAATCCTCTAATTGAGGAATATGTGACAACCCTATTCCAAGATCTAAGTTGTCCTTGGCAAAACCTTTACTCTCAAATTGTGACCTAGCTATGAAGTATTGAAAATTAAATTTCTTAAGATCCAATTCTAAATTCAAAGCATCAGAAGTTGACTTGCATGAATAACACCCAAGTTAATAGGAAAAGATATACCAGATTTCTTTTTCATTATAAATTTCTTATCTACATGTGTTAATTGTCTGCAAACTTCTATTAACACAAATTAGTCAAAAATATATCTAGGTAACCTTAAAGGTTTACCATCAAAAACCCTAACTCTGATATAAGTGAACTTGGAAAATTGAGTGAAGAAACTACCATAAATGTTGATTAATTGCATAACTTCATTAGATAATCTTTTATTGATGTTGTTTGACAATTCAAAAGTCATCCCCCAGTGATTCAAAACTCAGAGGACACTAGTTCGGGGAACGGGGAGATGTCTACAAATAATGGCAAGACAAAGCCCGACCAGGGCGTGGGCGCTAGAGAGGACGTGGATGAGGGAGCTATCGGTGGAACAGGGGAGGCGAGTGGGGGGCCAGCTATGCCTGCCCATGATGGAGACCCCTTTTACCATGGAGAAAGACCTAAATTAACTAAAGTAAATGGATGTTTCCCGCGAAGCAATGACAGGCCGATCCTGGTGGTCCCTCAAGCGGCGGTCAGAGAGGATTTGGAATACTTGACAGGCCATGCTTTGATTTGCAAATTCTTGGGTCTCAGGATCTCACAGTCAGCCTTGGAAGCCTGGATGAGGTGCACCTAGCATGTGGAGGGAGACATTGATATAATTTTGGCTGCCAACAGTTATTTTTTGGTAAATTTCTCTTCCATTTCTGATAGAAATCACATTTTTGAAGGGGGACCATATTTTTATGGCCGCATAGGGCTGTTCATTAAACCCTGGCATGCTGGTTTCAATTTGGTGGAGGATTTGCCTGCCAGTGTTCCTGTATGGGTTCGTCTCCCATGATTGCCTCTAGATTTTTGGCGGGAAGATATCCTGCATCAAATTGTAGCATTGCTAGGAATGCCAATCGTGGTTTCTCATCAGTCTCTGGACAAAAAACTCATCTCATTTGCCCGAATCTGTGTGGAAATCAATTTAAACAATCCTTTGCCAGAATCAATTGAGATTAGCTTAGGGGAATCATCCTGGATACAGCAAGTTGATTATGAAGCCATTCCTTTCCGGTGCAGAGTTTGCCATGTTTATGGCCACCTACATAGACAATGCCCTCAGGTGGGGAGATTCAGTGAGGGGGTTTCTCAGAAAGGAAATGCTGCTGAAATGCCATCTCAGAGAGATACCTACTCAGCATTACCTGGGACTATAGTGATAGGAAAAGATGCCCCAAAAGGGGCAGAGGTGTCCTTAGATAAGGGGGGAGCTCCAAGCCTTGACAGGGAAGGCTTCTCCCAAGTCCGTAGGCGTGGGAGAGGGCGCGGCCTGAGGGGGAGAAACCAGGACAGATCTGTGAGCTCGAGTTTTAACAAGTTTGAAGTTCTAGATGGTATGGCAATAGAGGATGGTGTCATCCCTGAGGAGGTGGGAGAACCCCTAGGAAGAGTTGCAAACAACACACCTATAAATCTACCCCAGGACATAGTGATTCAGCAGGGACAAGGAAGTGAACAGGGGTTGGACGCTGAAAGCATGGAGGACATTTTGGAACAGCAAACCAAGGAGTGCAACTGGGCTGATCAGGTGAAAGGGAGGGAGACTCCTCAGAAAGATAAAGGAGTGGGAGAGGGCCTGGGACTAATGCAAAAACCTTTTAAAAAGGTATCTTTTTCTACACCTTCCAGACCAGGGCATAAAAAGAATCAGGAGAAACTTAAGCGTGCAGGGGATTTACTGGTTGAGTCAGGAGAGGTTAAAACCTTGGTCGAACACTTCACCCATTCTACTCAATGATCGTGTTGTCTTGGAATGTGAGGGGGCTGCATAGTGTCCCTAGACAAAAAACTATGCAGAATTTAATCTTTGCTCACTCTCCAGATATTTTATGTATCCAGGAGATGAAGATGTCAGTTGATACTATGTTAGGAAAGTCATCCAAAATTTGGAAGGGTGGCCAATGTCAATGTGTGGGAGCGCGTGGTAGTGCAGGTGGGTTAGCAATGTGCTGGGATCTGGTAAAGCTTACACCGACCCAATGGATGGCGACTACATCGACGTTATCCATGATTGCCTCTTCGCCGAAAACCGGAGAAACGATTTTGATCACTAATATTTATGCACCTGGAGATACTCAAGGCCAGTTGAAGATGTGGGAACACTTATGCCACATTCGTAGCTGCTGCCCTTATCTCCCTTGGATAATGTGTGGAGATTTTAATGCTGTGCTAAATTTGGAGGAGAAGAGGGGGGGCTAAATCGGCTTGACTCATCTTTGAAGCTTCTCAAAATCAATATGGAGCGGCTGCGCCTATCAGATGTGAAACCCACAAATGGGAGATTTACTTGGAGCAATAGAAGACCTGGTAAGGATGCAATTTCTGAGTGTCTGGATAGATTTTTAGTTTCATCCTTCTGGCTGTCTAGTGCTTTCTCTATTGCTTCTGAAATCTTGGATTGGTGGGGATCTGACCATTGGCCTATCAAACTCACAACTAACTTCATCAGGCGCCCTAGGAGACCTCCCTTTAAATTTTAGTTAATGTGGCTCAGGGATTTATCTTGGCATACCCTTATGGCCCATTGGTGGCGGCAGGGGAATCCAGAATATGGGACGGCCATGTACTCCTTTGTTAAGAAACTGCAATATGTCAAAAGGAAGTTACAGGTGTGGAACAGAACCAATTTTGGTAATATGAATACTATGAAGAAGGCTGCCCAAGACAGGCTGGACAATATTACTAGGAATATTTTGAACACGGGGTCGACTGAAGAGCTACATAAGGCTGAATTTGTTGCATTAAAGGAACTTAATGAATGGGAAATGCGAGAAGAAATCTTTTGGAAGCAGAAAGCCCGGATCGAATGGCTGCAAGAAGGGGACAGGAACATGGCCTTCTTTCATAAATCGGTGCAGGCAAGGCACAACAAGAACTATATAGCAGCTCTTGTAACCAAGGAGGGCATTAATACCTCTTCTGCTGCTGCCATAATGGAGGAGGCTGTTCGCTTTTACACGAAACTTTTTTTTGAAGAAGTTCCTATAGCAGATTTGGAGAGGGAAAAAGTGTTGTCCTGCATTCTGCATATTATTATAGCTGATATGAATTCAGCTCTCTTGAAACCTATTGAGAAGGCGGAAGTGGAAAAAGTGGTTTTCACTATGAATAGAGGGAAGGCGCCAGGTCCAGACGGATTTCCAGCTGAATTTTTTCAGGAGTTTTGGGAGATTATATGCCATGACTTAGTGGAGGTGGTGCAAGAGTCATACCACAACAAGGAGATGCTCAGAGTGATTAATGCTACCTTTTTGGTCTTGATCCCGAAGAAAGAATAGGTTAGTCAGATGGATCATTTTCGGCCTATAGCTCTTTGTAACACGGTGTACAAGATTATTACTAAACTCATAGCAGAAAGGCTGAAAGCTTACCTCCCAGCGGTTATTTTAGAGGAACAAGGGGGCTTTGTTGCGGGAAGGCAGATTCTGGATGGTGTGGTGATTGCTTCAGAGGCTATCCATTCTATGAGCATTTCCCAACAGAGAGCGATGTTTGTTAAGCTGGACTTGGCTAAAGCGTATGACAGGGTTGACTGGGGTTTCATGCAAAAGATCCTCCTGGCTTTTGGTTTTAGCCAGGCTTGGGTTAGCTGGGTGTGCAGCTGTGTGACCACGCCTTCGTATTTTGTTCTTATTAATGGGACTCCTTCCAGATTGTTCGAGGCTTCTCATGGGCTTCGGCAAGGGGATCCGCTATCGCCTTACCTGTTTATTCTTTTGGCTGAGGGCCTTGGGAGACTCATAAAATCTCAAGCTATGCAGGGTTGGATTTAGGGATGGAAGTGGGGTAATGGTGGGGCTAAGCTGACCCACCTCCAATTTGTGGATGACACCATCATTGTTGGGCTTGCTCATATCAGGGAGGCACAGATGTTTTGGAGTGCCTTAGACACTTATTTATTGGCTTCGGGACAGCAGATGAATGAAGGAAAATCATCCATCTATTTCTTCAATACGCCTGAGTCTATACAACGCAGGATTTCTACTACATTGAGATTCCAACCACAACCTCTTCCGGTGATTTATTTGGGGGTTCCCATCGTGGTGGGAAGCCAACCTCGGCTATTCTGGCAAAACATTTTGGACAAGTTAAGGCAGAAGGTGAATCATTGGACTCATAGGTGGCTCACGATGGCAGGTCGGGTGACTTTGCTTCAGTCGGTCATCCAAGCTCTTCCCATATATCGTAGCATGGTCCAGGTGGCGCCGAAGTACTTCCTCCATGAGTATGATGTGCTCTCTAGGCAATTTTTGTGGAGTGGCAACCTCAGAAACTCTAAATAGAGCTTGATCAAGTGGAGCAAGGTGTGCAAGCCCAAAAGAGAAGGTGGTCTTGGACTAAGGTCGGCCACCCTGTCTAGCCAAGCCCTTACGGCTAAGCTGTACTGGAGGTGGTGTACTAACCAATCCCAGCTATGGGCTCATATTCTTTGGTTGAAATATTTACCTGGGGTGTGCCCGACTGAGATCCCTCGATACCCCATTGAGGGAAGAGGTTCTTTGGTGTGGAGTACACTCAAATTGGGAGCCCCTCTGGTGCAAGCTAAACTTTTCTGGATATGCAATAGTGGCACGAAGGCATTATTTTGGGATGATTCTTGGAATGGCCTCCCATCGATTGCTCACTCGCACCCCCATCTGCAGGACCTATGGGAGGCTTTCCGTATTGCTGGCTGGGATACTGTAGAACATTATAAAGAGGAGATTCAGATGGGAGATGCCAGTAGGTACATTTGGAAGCAGGAGAGATCCTAGCCACAAGGGGGGACTGTTGAGGACAGACAGGAACTTCTCCAGATTCTGGCACATAGAGAATGTAGCTTGCTACGTGAAGAGGACACCTTGGCTTGGGGGGGTGATTCCAGTGGTATTTATACTATTTCTTACGGTTATCAGACGCTGATTAAGGAGCAACTTGGAGCTGAGGATTTTTTGTGGAGTAGGAAAATCTGGAATCCTGCTGCTTGGCCTAAATGCAATTTTTTCTTGTGGACTCTCACCTATAGGAGGTGTCTCACTTGGGATAATCTCATTAAGTGTGACTTCCAAGGACCGTCAATTTGCTTGCTGTGTCGGGACAGTGGAGAGAATGGAGAACATTTATTTTTTCAATGCACTTATGCCAAAGCGCTTTGGCATAAGTGGTGGGACGCTTGGGGTCGCCCCTGTTGGCACGCTAGATCCCTGACTGAGTTCTGGCACTGCATGGACAGTCCCCCGAGCAAGGCATCCTTTTTGAAGATAGCCTGGACTGTGGGTCCTTCCTTTATTTTGTGGCACCTCTGGCTTGAAAGGAACAGAAGACTCTTCCAAGAGTGCAGCCTGTGTATTAGCAAGCTGTGGCTGAGAATTCTTGTGGCGCTTCAGGAGACACTCTATGCCAAAGGGGAATGGTGCGATGACTTGGAGGAGCCTGACGCCTCTATTTTGGGCTACCTATCCCTTGGCGTGCCTGTGGCTATGTGCCCCTGCATCTTGGTTCACCCTTCGACCTCCAGCAAACATGGAATGCACCTGATCAGCCGCGCTGGGAGCTGGCTGCCGCCGGTGGAAGATGTTGTCAAAGTCAATGTGGACGGGTCTGCGCGTGGGAATCCTGGGGATGCTGGGATTGGAGTCATTGCCAGAAATTCTTCAGGTAAGGTATGTTTTTTACTCACGGATTATAAGGGATGCCACACTAACAATTGTATGGAGGCGATGGCTATCTTGGAGGCTTTGAGAATTTGCAGTAAGCAGGGGATTTACAGCATTGTTTGTGAATCAGACTCGCAGGTGGTGGTTAACCTGCTAAACAGCTCAAACTCTATTTGCACGGATTGGAAACTTGGGGTGATTATCAAACAGATTAGACAGTTAATCCCATTTTTTGAATTAATTTCCTTTAGACACATTCCTCGGGAATGGAATGCTGTGGCCGATCGTTTGGCAAAATGGGCCACGGATCACGGGCCAAATTGGGTAATTTATGAACAGTCCAGGCTTCCTGTTGAGTTGATTCTGATCCTAACTCAACTGCTTGAGCAGGATTTGAGAATGTAATTTGGTTTTTTGGAGTTTAATAAATTTTTACCCCCTTTTTAGTTGCAAAAGTCATCCTCCCAGTAAAAACATCATTGACTCTCCTATAATCCTCATAGCAATTATGCATTTGCAACTATGATTAATATTCATAAATTTTACTATCTTTAGCCAAGGGTGCATGTGGTAATCCTACCCATTATCTTGTAGATGATAAGTAGTAGAAGAGGTATGAGGACATATAAAACTCTTTATTTCTCAAACAATTACTTAAACCCTGATGCAAACTTTTAGCTACAATTTTTGCCCAATCCAAATACTATTCTCCTTAGAGGATCACCTATATGAAGAAGTGCATCTAGTCTTCCCAATAATATGCATGAGCATTGCCTTTTAGTCTATGTAGTAATACTATAATATATTATACTTCTAGAATCATATGATTTCTTGTTAATGGTCTAGGCAGTCTTGAACCTCCTTTTTGGAATTTCAAAAGCCAATTTCTAGCAATCATGCTCTTATAAATTGCTTTCTTTAATGAAAAATAACTATAGGAAGAATAAATATAGAGGTCAGAGTATGCTTCCTTAAGAGGAATTCTCATTACAAACATTATGGTTTGTTGATATGCATCAAAACATTGCCATCTACAGTCTTGAATAACCTATTCTAAGTTTCATATCTATTCATGCATTCAAGGACTAATTCAGGGCATTGAATAGCCATGGAAAAGGCCATAGCTTCAACCAAGCCACTTTCCATTATCTTTTGCATCATAGGATTTGACACAAGATTTCTAGCTCTTTCCTTAAAATTTTCCAAGTCATATTGGACTAGCGAAGTGTGCCTAATTTTAGGAGGAGAACATATGAGACTAGGAACATGCTCGTAATCGACAAATATAGATTTCATGGTTATAGGTTAGAAGATATAATGAAAATAAAATGTTTTGAATTCCTTAAATAATGTCGTAAACTCAAAAAGATCCTTCTCTCCAACCAAGTAAAGGAAATAACTTATAGTAAGAGTAAAACTCACCTTTAAATTTATCTAAATCACTATGAATTTGAATAATCAAATATTATATACCACCTGTATTATTCTCCTGTGTATCGTCCAGTATGTTTGTTTTTTGAATTCAAATTGTTTTCTCTCGATATAGATATTAACTAGATCAAATGATTAAATTGGAATAATACATGTGAATTATGCTTAATAAGACATGCATTCTAACATATGCATTAATGGCAAGAATTTTTTACGTGTGATTTTAATGAGTAATGATTATCTGTAACCTTGTGAAAATTCAAAAAAAATCATTTTATAATGAGTTTTGAATATATTCTCCTCTAAATATCTTGTTAATTTTAACTTAGAAAAATCCTTGGGACAAAATGAGAGTATATACATTGAACCATTGAACCATTGAACTTTTTAAGATGTGGTTCAAATTAAGGGTTCAATGATATGAGATGAACTACACAAACCGACCAATAGTCATATGATCTTTTTAGAAACTTTGAATTTTGAACTTTGAACTATTAAACCATTGAAATTTTGAACTTTGCTATGAGATTCAAAGATTAGGTTCAAGTGGTAGGTTCAATGATACATTAATTATAAAAGGGAACCAAGTGAACATGACTCTTTACAAAGCATCAAATATTGAAATCTTTGAACCATTGAATTCTTGAACTGTTGAACCATTGAACTTTGATACGAGGTTCAAGCTCAATCAGAAGGTTCAAAGATATACTTGGAATACACAAAAGGACAAATAGTTCACTTTGAGAAACTTTGAACTTTGAAACTCTTGAACCATTGAACTCTTGAACTCTTAAACTATGAGAAAGGTTCAAGTTCAAAGGTTTAATTCTTTTAAGAATTTACACATAAAAGGAGATAAGCGAGTGAACTTATTTTATGGAAAAATTCATGAAATTTTGAATAAGGGTGACTCAAAAGGTAACATTGGTTCTAACTGGGGACTGTATTTTAAGATAAAATGTCTACAGAGAACTCAAAAACTTTGGTTACGTAGATTTAAACATAGCAATGGAATAAAAGGAGAAAGACAAACCAAAAATGGGAAAGAAAAACACAAAATGTGACAACAAAGGAAAGGCTATGTACAAAACAAGGGACACCTATTTCACAGTCGATACAACTTAAGATCCTGTCCATTATAGGATAGGGGTAAAATAGCTCCATCTAGATATTCCAATTTAAAAGAATTAGGACCAAGTACTTGATGAATTTTGAAAGGTCCTTTCCAAAGTGAATCAAATTTTCCATGTGCTCCTTAAGGTTCTCTCCTATCCCATAGCAATACTTCATCTCCTTCCATGAAATTTTTAGGTTCAGTTTTCTGATCAAAAATCTTTTTAACCCTAGTTTGATGAGTAGTAATCTAATCAACCAGTTCATTCCTCTCCTCAATTTTAGTTAAGTACATAACTCTTTGCTATAAAGAATCTTTAAAAAGCTGATCTTTAATAACATTTTATAATTTAGCTATAGATAATTCCAAAGATAATTATAATTGTGCTCCTATCCCATAAATTAGCTCAAAAGGTGCCATTCCTATTTCTCTTTTGGGGGTTACCCTATCAGCCCAAAGTGCTTCATATAGTTTCTTATGTTAATCTCTAGGGTTATCACTCACCAATTTCTTCATGATGGATATCAAATTTTTATTATTGGACTCTGCTTGTCCATTCCCTTGAGGGTAATAATATGATGAGTGAGAAAGAGAGATATTATGTTCATAGCAGAATGAAGTAAGTTCCATTGAATAAAAACTAGTATCATTATCTGCCATAATCTCTTGAGGAACACCAAAACATACCAGTATATTTTCTTTGAGAAAATTACATATCACTTCTAAAGTGGTTCTCTTCACAGGGGTTACTTCAACCCATTTCATAAAATAATCAATTGCTATTAAAATGTGTGTATGACCAACACTTTCCAAAGGTGAAAGAGGCCCAATGAAGTCTAATCTCCATTGTTTGAAAGTTTCTTCAATAATGACAGGTCTTAGAGGTAATGCTTCAAGTTGTGGTCTTCCTTAAAACAATTTGTATTTTTCATAATTAGCCACCCATTTATATGCATCTTTGAACATACCTGGCCATTATAATAACAATTTATAAAGATTTTGAATGTTATGATTGAAGAAGATAAATGTCCACCATAGTCTTCATTATGAAAAAATTCCAATAGTTTTTACTATTGTTCCTTATCTACAAATCTCAGAAAGCTTCCATCTAGTCCCTCTTTATATAGAACATCACCCCAAATCACATATTTTACTGATTTTAACTTCAAATTATTTTCCTCCTTTGGGGATAAATGACTGGGATAGTCTCTACAAGTAAGATAGTGTACCACATTTAGGAAAAATGGATCTTGTAAGCTCACCAATAGGAAAGTAGGAAGTTCTTCTTCTTTACTTCTTGCTATCAATTTACACAAACCTTGATCTCTAACTAATTTGGTTGGCTTAATCTCCAAGTCATATTCTTGAATTTTAGCAACACATGTTGCTCCATTATTTATCCTAACATTTTGCTAATTCAAAATGCTTTTCACAGCCAAACTAGGAACAAATATAATTGAATGAGAATGAAGTATATAATACCTGAATTGTTAAATAGCCTTCACTATATCAAAATCTTGTTTCTCAGTCAGAGAATATTTAAGTTCATGCTTCTTTAGATGAACACTCATAAAGGCTATTGGGGTTTCTATATTTAACTCATTTTTCTATATCAAGATACCAGACATGGTATGTTCTAAAGCATAACAGTAAATAACAAAATCTTTTTGGAAATTAGGATTTACCAAAGTAGGTGTTTGTGCAATCACCTCTTTAATATATTTAAATGATTTTTTAGCAGCTTCATTCCATTTGAATGCTTTTTTTTCACTCATCAACATCACAATATGTTTTGTAATCTCAACAAAATCAGGAATGAATCTTATGAAAAAATTAATCTGACCAAAGAAAGACTTAACTCTAGTCCTATTTGAAGGAAGACTTAACTGTTGTATTACTCTAACTCTTTTTGGGTCAATTTTGATTCCACCCTTTGAAACTAGGTGTCTTAATAATTTCTCTTTTATAACATAGAACATTGACTTATTAGGATTAAGAGATGTCCCATGACTCTGGCATCTTTGTAAAATGGTCTCTAGATCCTTCAGATGATCCTCTCTTTTTCTAGAAAAAACCATCAAATCATTAAGATAAATGACAATAATTCTATCTTTCAAATCTTTAAAGGATGAATCCATCACCTATTGAAAAGTTACACCAGCATTAATCAAACTGAAGGGCATATGATTATAAGCAAAATTTCCTCAAGGTGTAGTGAAAGTAGTTTTATGTTGGTTAGTTGTAGCTACACTTATCTAATTATAACTTGAGAACCCATCTAACATGGACATCATTTCTGACCCAACAACAGTTTGCAAGATGTGATCCATCATAGGCAAGGGATAATTATATTTTAAACTAGCTTGATTCAAATTCTTGAAGTCAACACATATTATTATTTCCCCATTCTTTTTACATACTAGAACAATATTCACCACCCAGGTGGAGTGATGAATTAGATAAATAATCCTAGCCTTCAATATCTTGTCAATCTCCTTAAAGATAACCTCAACAACTTTTGGGTTTTAATTTCTCAACTTTTATCTAAATGGAATTGCACTTGCTTTCAAAAGAATATGATGCTAAAATTGTCCACGTCTAAAATCTTTAAGATCATCATAGCACTAAGCAAAGACATCCTTATACTTAATCAATATATTAATTAATTTGTTTTTCTTCTCTAGTGAGCAACACCTACTAATGGAGATCCATTTAGGGTCAGTCTCATTTCCAATATTGTTTTTCTCATAATCCTCTATTTTTTTAGGATTTTGGACAAGTTTGCCTTTATTATACTCATCTTGTCTACTAAAAAAATGTTCTAGAGAGACCAATCCTTTAGGTATTTTATTTCCCTTTAATTGAATTACATCATCTTTTGGATTAATCACTAGATTAGGACTAAATTCTTTACATTATATTTTAGAACCTTCAAAATAAGTCTCCAGGAACATATCAGCATTCTCTAAAAAAAAATTGATATGTTTATTACTCTCAAAAACTTGCCAATTTTCAACATTATCTAGGACATTAAGATGATAGACTAGTTCAATTCTATATGAATCCCTTTTGAAATTAGGGTCTAGGAGAAGAAGAGAAGCTAATACTGCTAGAGAATCTACCCAAGTGTTCTAGTCTCTAAGAATTGCTTCAATAGAAAAGGCATCGAAACATTTTATCTCATCCTAAACTCTATTTCTATAATGTCTTAATCTGTCATTTTTAACTAAGAAAATGCCTCTCACTTGTTTGACAATTAATTATGTGTCTCTTTTTACCTTTAGTATCTTTATACCTTTTCCTTTAGCTTCATTTAACCCAAGCAATAAAGCTTCATATTTTTTAGTATTATTAGTATTTTTAGATTTTATCTTGAAAGAGTAAATAAAAGTTTCACCTTCAGGTGAGATCAACACAACTCCTACTCCTGAACCAGTAGTAGCACAACTGCCATCAAATTCCATGGTCCATAGGTCATCTAAATAAATATATTTTGGCACATATTCTTCCTTAAAATCTTTAGAGGAGAGAAAATAATTACCAAATTCACATTCTTTAAATAGAATCTGAGACTTAGGATCATCAGAAGGATATATTGTAAACTTGCATTTAGGTTCAGGTTCTAGCTTAAATTTTTGCTTTCCAACTAAAATTGTAGCTTCTAACCAATCTAATTTAATCTATCCTCCCAAATCTTTGCAAAAATTCCTGCTCAACAACATCCCATAACTAGCAGGAATATCCACTACCAGGATAGTCAACTTTACCTTTTTATCAGGCTAGGCTGCAAGAGCAACTCGTGCATCTTTAATTTGTCTGAGAAAATAAATCTATTTGCCATCTATGGAGTAACATCTATGAAATGTTTTTGTAAGGGATAAGCCTAACTCTTTGACTATAGAAGAAGGCATTATATTATCAAAAGCACCTGAATCTATGATACAATTACTAAGTTTATGACCATTTATGAACAAAGAAACATAAAATGAGTTAGGTTTCATATCACCTATATAAGGAGTATCATCAAATGAATTGAGGGTCATTATATAAGTATGAGTGGGTGATTCAAATGGAGAATTAAACAATTGGGCAATGGGAGACTCAGTATTAATGTTTAACTGGCTTTTAGGTTCGACTTGTGTAGGACCATTTTTGACATATTTAACCAATTTATCAAGTTCTTTGGGTTTCAACCTAAGGTATTCAGTAGGGGATATTTGAATTTTTGTAGACTTACAAAATTCTAAAATATCAAAATAAATCTCACAATCATTTCTATGTAGCAATTTACTTTCTTGGGTCTTTAAATTAGCATCAGAAGTTTTAGTAAAAGGTTCATTACCTTTAATGTGCACTTCTTGAATATTAGAGAATCTCATATTCTTTTGACTTCTAGTAAGTACAACACATGAAGGATCTTCAAGAGTAACTAATATTTTACATCCTCTTTTTGAATCTGAATCATATTTTAGGAAGTGTATTTTACAGTCACCAGGTCTCTCAAAGCTCCTTTCTTCTTCAGTAATCTCCCCTAAGATATCTTGAGTAGTAGTCATTTGAGTATATCTAAGCATCTCTGGACAAGAATATCCATCATGATCAGTAGTAAAATGAAAGACACACATGTTATTTCTTTCAAGAGGGGCTTCAATAGTCAATCTTTGTTGTGTTCATGCCAATGGTAACGTCTTACCATTATTTGTTTGTTGATTTCTCCTACCAATATCTTGATATGGTTGTTGGAATGAAGTATTAGTCTTCGGTAATTATCTTTTAATGGAAATCATATCATTGACTACCCTTTGAACCACAAGATTCTTAGAGGATGAGGGATGAGCATTAGGTACTTGGACTTCTTTCTTCTATTTTCTATCCATAATAAGATCATCCTCTAACTCAACTGCTAATGATTGTGCATCTATTAAATCGACAATCGCACCTCTTCTAAGATGAAAAATTATATCCAAAGGCATAGAGTTAATAAAGAAACACTTCGAATTCTTATTAGTAGGCCTTTTAGCATTAGGAATCTTGTACACAATTTTATTGAATTTGGCTATAAATTCCCTCATGGGTTTATGTATCTCTTTCTTGAGTTGAGTCAATTGAGCAAGAAGGGAATGTTCATCTTCTACGCTTTTGAATCTATTTTTAAATGAAATTTTCATATCATTCTAATTTGTGATTGAGGAATCAGTTAGATGATAAAATCACTGTGTTGCAATATCAATAAGAGTTTGCACAAAAAGCCTTATGGCTACATCTTGATGTTGCATGCCTAACACATCACATGCTGCTGCAAAGGCACTCAGATATTCCTCTGGTGATTGTCTTCAATCTCTATTAAATTTGGGTATATTTTCCCTTGCATTTTTAGGCAAAATATTTAGGTTGGCCCCTAAATTTAGAGGTCCTATGGTTGTGCCCCAAGTTTGGGCCATTGAAAGAAAACTTATGATAGAAGGAAAGATAGTACCAGAAAGAGTTAAGGCTTGACATACAGAGGATGTAGAGGGTTTAGGAGGGCTAAGAGGTCTAATTATATCTTTTATAATGTGGGTAGGATTATAATAAAAGTTTAAGTTTTACAAGCTTGAAAAGTAGAGTCCTCAATTCTTTCTCTTTTTAAAGACCTTGTGTATCTTTTGGAATCCAGCTTTTGATATTATAATTATTAACTTTGCACTTCAGGGGATTAATTCCTTGTTGCATGTTCTATTTGTCTCCTTATTTTCTTGAGTAACAGCAATCTCATATTATCAGCTAATTCTTCTTATTTTTCTGATATTCTGCTTACTATTCTATAATCATCAATATTTTGATGAGAACACCAAGCAAGAGTATTTAGTTGACTAATTATATCTTCCTATTCATCTTGAAAACAAAGATTAGATTGAAAAATAAGAATTATATTTTCATGTGGAAGCACCATTGTTGTTTCATATTAAGGCAACTAATCTTGCAATAAAGATGTAAATTTTCATTTCCCCAGTGAAGTCACCAAAAACTATTGGTTAACAGATTTGTCCTTATCTAAAAATGTTTTATTTTGACTCCATACCTTTCTTCTTTCAAGAACAAATAAGTTAAAAAATAAATGGGTGAACTATTAAAACTAGTTCCCCTCTGAATTGATGTACAACTCCCTTTAAGATTTTCAATGAATTGAAATATTTAGATACACTTTTAACTAGAAAGTGTTTTAAAGGTAAATTGACATCCACACATCATCATGTTATTAATGAGAGATTTTATAATAGTAATGGATAATAGAATACATAGATTCTATTTTTAATAACAATCAAATAGATAAACATATATATTTTTGAACTAGTAGGGATAAAACACATATAATGAATTGTCTAATGGAAGAGTAATTACTATATGAAAGAAGATTTCACATAAAAAACCTAATTTCAAAGACTTAAATACACATATCTAAGTATACATAAATTAATTATCCTTTTCATTCATAGATGAAAATGTTTCAGACAAACATCACATATATTACTAACAACAGTGGTCCAGTCTTAAAAAAAAATTAACTTGTTTCTCTCTTTTTTCTATATGCCTCTTTTACAATTAAATATATATATATATATAGTTGTCATAACTAATCCACCTATCAAAATAAACCAAATTTAAATTAACTCTGACCCATACAGGATTTAGTTTTTTTTTTTAAATTTACTTAAAGATCAAGTTTTGAATAGAAAAGCAACTGAATAACTGAATAGAAGAAACTATGTAAGTAAAATCATTGTTGAAGTGATAGATTAGGATCTCCATATTTGATTTATTTGGTTGGGTAGACACATTGATATTTCCACTCCTAAAATGTTATAAAAAAACTCATAAATTTTCATAAGATTGGAAATGCTAACGTGTTTTATCCTTGCTTTCTAGTTGTTTTCTTCCCTCTAAATTTTCCCCATATTTTTTGTATGTTCTAAGAGAGTGTCGATGCAATGACAAAGAAGTGAATCTACCTTTGAAATATAATAAAAATCTTTAGTTGATAACTTGTCACTTTCTTTAACGATGTTGATATTTTCCCTAAAGGATTGAATCACAATATGGATATCTTTTTCTAGTTTTCCATCATCTTTTATGTATTTAATATTAATACTCTATATATCATGTTGTAATGAATGAATGAATTTAGTTATTTCCTTGATCATTTTTTTTATTTATATTCATCCTTGTCAGGATACCAAATTTCTCCATTCAATATTTTTCTTACTTACACATAATACATCTTCATCTAGACTTGTCAAGTTCTTCTCTGACAAAAACTTTGTTATTCCATACTTTTGAACTTCATCAATCTTGTTCATCATGCTCATCCATTTTTCTTCATCTTTTATCCACAGAGCATTTTGAGTCTTTAAATATTCAACAGTAATTATGGTTAAATCATATACATTCTTAAATTTATGGATGAATTATGTACCTTTTTGAATGATGTTATCCAACCAATTATCAAATACTCTAGTAACCATTTTGCCTTTGTATCTAGTCTAGCATCCTTTGATTGATAGGTGATTTTAGATCAAAAGACAAGGGTAGTTGGGTGATCAGTTGTTGATCTAGACTATGAATGGTGTCAATGTACTCAGCCATTGACTGCACAATCTATTTCAATTCTCTTTTATCTTTTTCTTCCTTCTAAGTTCTGTTGACTATCCTTTTGGTGGAGACTTCAAGATGATGCACATCTGTAGCACATGATGCAGTCCCAAGATCCACCTTTTTAATTATAAAATCCTAAACTATAGGATCTTCAACTTCTTCATTGGTTCTTGGCCTAGCTATTTCTGCATTCCAATTCCCTGTATTAGGGTCAACGTCTACCCTAGATGTTGTTTTTAACTTTTTGGATTTAGGATATTTTCCTAAACATTTACTCACCATATCCTCTAAGGGCAAATAAAATGGAACTACTTTCCTTTTATTTCTAATTAAACTTTCTAGCCATTTAGATGCAGAGGCTAAGGCTTTTTTATCATGACTTGGTTGATTAGAAGGTACACTTGAAATAAACATTAGTTTAATAGAATCAAAAGGAATCATTATTTGTTGATCTATACTAACCTCTTCTACCATTGGTGAACCAAATTCTTTATCACCTTTGGCTTCTCATGAATCTTCTTCAGAATTCAAATCCATAATTACTTTTTAGAAATCTTACTCTTTCTCTTGCTTTGGGTTCTTGATCTAGTGGCACAAGGAGGTAGAGTCATTACAAGGGCATTTTTAGATTCTTTGATGATAAGATCCCTTCTATTTTTTTCTCTAGAAGTACCTACATCACAAATATCAATAAGCTGATTAGAGGAGCTTATTGGAAATGGGGATTCAATTATTGACATACATTATTGGGAAGCTATGTTTTGAGATCCCCCTATTTTTTTCTCTCTCAACCATTTCTCAGTTCTCCTTATCACTAAAAGGGTTTTAACTTTAATTCTATCTTCTTCCTTTTTCTCCCAGTCAATTTTTGGAATAGGTGATTGTTCTATCTTTTCAAATTGTGGATCTGTCACCTGTTCATCATTGTCAAAAATTCTAGAAATGTCCATATTCAAATTGAGGGTAATAATTTTCCCTAAGGATAACCTAGACCACCCAATAATCCTCTAATTGAGGAATATGTGACAACCCTATTCCAAGATATAAGTTATCCTTGGCAAATAAATTGTTGTCAAATTGTGACCTGGTTGTGAAGTATTGAAAATTGAATTTCTTAAGATCTAATTCTAAATGCAAAGCATCAGAAGTTGACTTGCATGAATAATGTCTAAGTTCAATAGAAAAAGATATACCAGATTTATTTTTCATTGAAAATTTCTTATTTACATGTACTAATTGTATGTAGACTTCTATTAACACAAATCTGTCAAAAACATATCTAGGTAACCTTAAAGTTTCACCGTTAAAACCCACAACTCTGATATAAGTGAACTTGGAAAACTGACTGAAGAAACTACCATAAATATTGATTAATTACATAGCTTCATCAAACAACCTTTTATTTATGTTATTTGAAAATTCAAAATTCATCCTCCCAATAAAAATATTATTGACTCTCCTATAATCCTCATAGTAATTATGTATTTGTAACTGAGTAATATTCATAAATTTTAGTGTCTTCAGCCAAGGGTGCATGTGGTAATCTTACCCATTGTCTTGTAGATGCCAAGTAGTAGAAGAGGTATAAAGACATAAAACTCTTTATTTCCCAAACAATTACTTAAACCCTGATGCAAACTTTTAACTACAATTTCTACCCAATCCAAATATTGTTCTCCTTGGAGAATCACCTATATGAAGAATTACATCTAGTCTTCCCAATAATATGCATGAGCATTTCTTTTTAGTCTGTGTAGTAATACTATAATATCTTGTACTTTTAGAATCATATGATTTCTTATTAATAGTCTGGGTAGTCTTGAACCTCCTTTTTGGAATTTCAAAAGCCAATTCCTAGTAATCACGATCTTTTAAATTGATTTTTTTAATGAAAAATAACTCTAGGAAGAAGAAATATCAAGGTCAGAGTATGGTTCCTTGGGAGGAATTCTCATTACAGACATTAGGGTTTATCTGTTGATATATAGCAAAATATTACCATCTATAGTCCTACTGCACCTATTCTGAGTTTCATATCTATTCATGTATTTAAGGACTAATTTAGGGCATTGGACAGCCATGGGAAAGGCCACAGCTTCAACCAAGCCACACTCTATTATCTTCTACATCATAGGATTTGACACAGGATTTCTAGCTCTTTCCTTAAAATTTTCCAAGTCATATTGGACCAGAGAAGTGTCCCCAATTTCAAGAGGATAACATATGAGACCAGGACCATGCTCGTAATTGAGATATATAGATTTAATGGTTACAAGTTAGAGGATATAATAAAAAGAAAATGTTTTGAATTCATTAAATAATGCCATAAACTCAAAAGGATCCTTCTTTCCAACCAAGTAAAGGAAACAACTTATAGTAAGAGTAAAACTCACTTTCAAAATTATCTAAAATCATTACGAATTTGAGCAATCAAATATTTTATACCATGTGTTTTTCTCCTTTGTATTGTCTAGTATGCTTGTTTGCTAAATTTGAATTGTTTTCTCTTGATACATTTATTAACCAGATCAAATGATTAAATTAGAACAATACATGTTAAACATGCTTGATAAGACACACATTCTGACATATGCATTAATGGCAAGTATTTTTTATGCATGATTTTGATGAGTAATGATTATTTATAACCTCATGAAAATTCAAAAAAAATCCACTTTATAATGAGTTTCAGATATATTCTGTTCTAAATCTACTGCTAATTTTAACTTAGAGAAAGCCTCAAGGCAAGATGAGAGTATATATATTGAACCATTAAACTTTGGAAAATGTGGTTTAACTTCAGGGTTCAATGATATAAGATAAACTACACAAACTAACTAATAGTCATATGATCTTTCTAGAAACATTGAATTTTGAACTTTTCTATGAGGTTCAAACGTTAGGTTCAAGTGGTAGGTTCAAATAGTAGGTTCAACGATACATTAATTATACAAGGGAACCAAGTGAACATGACTCTTTACAAGCATCAAATATTAAAATCTTTGAACCATTGAATTTTTGAACCATTGAACCATTAAAATTTTATACGAGGTTCAAGTTCAACCAAAAGGTTCAAAGATATACTTGAAATACATAAAAGGACAAATAGTTTACTTTGAGAAACTTTGAACTTTGAAACTCTTGAACCATTAAACTCTTGAACTCTTGAACTATGAGAAAGGTTCAAGTTCAAAGGTTCAATTATTTTAAGAATTTACACACAAAAGATGATAAGTGGGTGAACTTATTTTATGGCAAAATTCATGAAAATTTGAATAAGGGTGACTCAAAAGGTAACATTGGCTCTGACTAGGGACTGTATTTTAAGACAAAATGTAGATAACTCAGAAACTCTAGTTACGTAGACCAAAACACAGCAATGGAAGAAAAGGAAAAAGACAAACCAAAAATGGAAAAGGAAAACACAAAATGTGACAATAAAGGAAAGGCTATGTACAAAATAGGGGACACATGTTTCATAGTCGATACAACTTAAGATCCTATCCATTATAGGACAAGGGTAAAATAGCTCCATCCAGATATTCCAATTTAAAAGAATTAGGACCAAGTACCTGATGAATTTTGAAAGGTCCTTTCCAAAGTGAATCAAATTTTCCATGTGTTCCTTTAGGTTCTCTCCTTTTATCCCATAGCAATACTTCATCTCCTTCCATGAACTTTCTAGGTCTAGTTTTTTTATCAAAAATCTTTTTAACCCTAGTTTGATGAGTAGTAATCTGATCAACCAGTTCATTCCTCTCCTCCTCAATTTTAGTTAAGTACATAACTCTTTTCTCTAAAGAATCTTGAAACTATTGATCTTTAATAAAATTTTGTAATTTAGCTATAGATAATTCCAGAGGTAATGATAGCTATGTTTTTATCCCATAAACTAGCTCAAAAGTTGCCATTCCTATTACTCTTTTTGGGGTTACCCTATCAGCCCAAAGTGCTTCATATAGTTTCTTATGTTAATCTCTGAGGTTATCACTCACCAATTTCTTCATGATGGATATCAAATTTTTATTATTTGACTCTGCTTGTCCATTCCCTTGAGGGTAATAATCCAATGAGTGAGAAAGGCAGATACTATCTTCATAGTAGAATGAAGTAAGTTCCATTGAAGAAAAATTCATAGCGTTATCTATCACAATCTTCTGAGGAACACCAAAATGTACTAGTATATTTTCTTTAAGAAAATTACATATCACTTCTAAAGTTGTTCTCTGCATAGGGCTTGCTTCAACCCATTTCATAAAATAGTCAGTTGTTATTAAAATGTGCGTATGACCAGCACTTGATGAAGGTGAAAGAGGCCCAATGAAGTCTAATCCCTATTATTTGAAAGGTTCTTCAATAATGACAGGTCTCAGAGGTAATGTTGCAAGTTGTGGTCTTCTTGAAAACAATTTACATTTTTCACAGTTAGCCACCCATTTATATGCATCTTTTAACATACCTGGCCAATAATAACAATTTCTAAGGATTTTGAATGTTGTGACTGAAGAAGGGAAATGCCCACCATAGGCTTCATTATGAAAAACTTTCAACAGTTTGTATTATTGTTTCTTATCTACAAATCTCAAAAAGGTTCCATCTAGTCCCTTTGTATATAGAACATCACTCCAAATCACATATTTTTCTGATTTTAACTTCAGATTCCTTTTCTCCTATAGAGATAAATGACTGGAATAGTCTCCATAAGCAATATAGTGTGCCAAATTTAGGAACCATGGATCTTGTAAGCTCGCCAATAGGACAATAGGAAGTTCTTCTTCTTCTTTACTTCTTACTATTAATTTTCACAAACCTTGACCTCTAACTAATTTGGTTGGCTTAATCTCCAGGTCGTATTCTTGAATTTTAGCAACCCATGCTACTCTATTAGTTATCCCAACCTCTTACTTAGTCAGAATGCTTTTCACAGCTGAACTAGGAACAAATATAACTGAATGAGATTGAAGTATATAATATCTAAATTGTTTAACAACATTCACTACAATAAAATCTTGTTTCTCAGTCAAAGAATATTTAAGTTCATGCTTCTTGAGAGGAACACTCATAAAGGCTATTAGGGTTTCTATATTTAACTCATTTTTTTGTAACAAGATACCAGACATGGTATGTTCTGAAGCATAATAGTAAATAACAAAATCTTTTTAGAAATCAAGATTTACCAAAGTAGGTGTTTGTGTAATCACCTCTTTAATATCTTCAAATGCTTTTTTAGTAGCTTCATTCCATTTGAATGCTTGTTTTTTGCTCATCATCCCCATAATATATTTTATAATCTCAAAAAAATTAGGAATGAATCTTCTAAAAAAATTAATCTGACCAAAGAAAGACTTAACTCTAGTCCTATTTGAAGGAAGACTTAACTGTTGTATTAATCTAACTCTTTCTGGGTCAATTTTGATTCCACCCTTTGAAACTAGGTGTCCTAATAATTTCCCTTCTATAACATATAAAATTAACTTCTTAGGATTAAGAGATATCGCATGACTCCAGCATCTTTATAAAATGGTCTTCAGATCCTTCAGATGATCCTCTCTTTTTCTTGAAAAAATAGTCAAATCATCAAGATAAATGACAATAATTATATCTTTCAAATATTTAAAGGATGAATCCATCACCCATTGAAAAGTTGTACCAGCATTAATCAAACCAAAGTGCATACAGTTATAATCAAAAAGTCATTGAGGTGTAGTGAAAGTAATTTTATGTCGGTAGCTACAGCTATACTTATCTGATTATAACCTGAGAACCCATCTAACATGGACATCATTTTTGACCCAGCAACAGTTTATAAGATCTGATCCATCATAGGCAAGGGATAATTATATTTTAAACTAGCTTGATTCAAATTTCTAAAGTCAACATAGATTCTTATTTCTCCATTCTTTTTGCATATTGGAATAATTTTCTCCACCCAGGTGGAGTGATGAATTGGATAAATAATCCTAGCCTTCAATATATTATCAATCTCCTTAAAGATAGCCTAAACAACTTTTGGGTTATAATTTCGTAGCTTCTATCTAAATGGAATTGCACTTGCTTTCAAAGGAATATAATGTTGAAACTATCCACATCTAAAATCTTTAAGATCATCATAGCACCAAGCAAATACATCCTTATACTTAATCAATAGATTAATTAATTTTTTTCTTATCTAGTGAACAACACCTACCAATGGAGATCCATTTAGGGTCAGTCTCATTTCCAATATTGATTTTCTCATAATCCTCTATTTTGTTAGGATTTTAGACGCGTTTGTCTTTAGTATACTCATCTTGTCTAGTGAACAAATATTCTAGAGAGACCAATCCTTTAGGGAATTTATTTCCTTTTAATTTAATTACATCATCTTTTTTATTGATCCCTAGATTAGGACTGAATTCTTTACATTCTATTTTAGAACCTTCAAAATAAGTCCCCAAGAACATATCATCATTCTCTAAAAAAATTCTAATATGTTTATTACTCTCAAAAACTTGCCAATTTTTATCATTATCTAGGACATTAGGACCATAGACTAGTTCAATTCTATATGAATCACTTTTGAAATCAAGGTATGGGAGAAGAAGAGAAGCTGATACTGCTAGATAATCTACCTAGTGTCCTAGTCTCTGAGAATTGCTTTAATAGAAAAGGCATCAAAACATTCTATCTCATCCCAAACTCTATTTTTATAATGTCTTAATCTATCATTTTTAACTGAGAAAATGCCTCACTTATTTGACAATTAATTCAGCATCTCCTTTTGCCTTTAGTATCTTTATACCTTTTTCTTTAGCTTCATTTAACCCAAGCAATAAAGCTTCATATTCTACAATATTATTAGTGTTTTTGAATTCTAGCTTGAAAGAGTAAAGAAAAGTTTCACCTTTAGGTGAGATCAACATAACTCCTACTCCTGAACCAGTAGTAGCACAGCTGCCATCAAATTCTATTGTCCATAGGTAATCTAAATGAAGAGATTTTGGGACATATTCTTCCTTAAAATCTTTAGAGGAGAGAAAATAATTACCAAATTCACATTCTTTAAATAGAATCTAAGACTTAGGATCATCAGAAAGATATACTATAAACTTGCATTTAGGTTCAGGTTCTAGCTTAACTTTATGCTTTCCAACTAGAATTGTAGCTTTTGACCAATCCAATTTAATCTGTCCTCCTAAATCTTTGAAAAAATTCCTACTCAATAACATCCCATAACTAGCAAGAATATCTACTATCAGGATAGTCAACTTCACCTTTTTATCAGGATAGGATGTAAGAGCAACTCATGCATCTTTAATTTGTCTGATCAAAGAAATTTTTTTTCCATCTATAGAGTAACATCTACCAATTGTTTTTGTAAGGGATAAGCCTAAGGCTTTGGCTATAGAATAAGGCATTATATTATCAAAAGCACCTAAATCTATGATACAATTGTTGATTTTATGACCATTTATGAACAAAGAAACATAAAATGGGTTGGGTTTCATATCACCCATATAAGGAGTATAATCAGATGAATTGAGTTTATTTTATAAGTATAAGTGGGTGATTCAAATGGAGAATTAAATAATTCGGTAATGGGAGACTCAATATTAATGTTTAACTAGATTTTAGGTTCAACTTGTGTAGGACCATTTTTGACATATTTAACTAATTTATCAAGTTATTTGGGTTTCAACCTGAGGTATTCAATAGGGGATATTTTAATTTTTGTAGACTTATAAAATTCTAAAATATCAAAAGAAGTCTCAAAATCATTTCTATGTAGTAATTTACTTTCTTAGGTATTTAAATTAGCATCAAAAGTCTTAGTAAAAGGTTCCTTACCTTTAACAGGCACTTCTTGAGTATTAGATAATCTTGGATTCTTTTAACTTCTAGTAAGTACAACACATGAAGGATCTTCAAGAGTAACCAATATTTCACCTCCTCTCTCTGAATCTGAATCATATTCTAGGAAGTGTAATTCAAAGTTGTCAGGTCTCTCAAAGCTCTTTTCTTCTTCAGTAATCTCCCCTAAGATATCTCGAGTAGTAGTCATTTTAGTATATCTAAGCATCTCTGGACAAGAATCCCTATCATGATCAGTAGTCAAATGAAAGACACACATGTTATTTCTTCTAGGAGGGGACTCAATAGTCAATCTTGGTTGTGTTGATGTGAGTGGTAACATCTTACCAACATTTGTTTGTTGATTTCTCTTGCCAATATCTTGATATGGTTGTTGGAATGAAGTAATAGTCTTTTATAATTGTCTTTAATGGCAATCGTATCATTGACTATCCTTTGAACCACAGGATCCATAGAGGATGAGGGATGAGCATTAGGTACTTGGACTTCTTTCTTCCATTTTTTGGCCATAATAAGATCATCCTCTAACTCAATTGCCATTGATTATGCATTTGTTAAATCAACAATTTCATCTCTTCTAAGATGAAAACTTATATCAAGAGGCATAGAGTTAATAAAGAAACACTTTTGATTCTTAGCAGTAAGCCTTTTAGCAGTAGGAATCTTGTACAAAATTTTATTGAATTTGGCTATAAATTCCCTCATGGGTTCATATATCTCCTTCTTGAGCTGAGTTAATTGAGTAAGAAGGGAATGTTCATCTTATGCACTTTTGAACCTATTTTCAAACATAGTTTTCATATCATTCTAATTTGTGATTGAGGAATCAGTTAGATGATAAAACCATTGTGCTACAATATCAGTAAGAGTTTGCACAAAAAGCCTTATGGACACATCTTGATGTTGCATGCATAACACACCACATGCTACTACAAAGGCATTCAGATGTTCCTCTAATGATTGCCTTCCATCTCCATTAAATTTGGGTAAATTTTCCCTTGCATTTTTAGTCAAAGGATTCAGGTTGGCCCCTAAATTTAGAGGTCCTATAGCTGCACCCCAAGGTTGGGCCATTGGAAGAAAACTTATGGTAGAAGAAAAGATAGTACCAAAAGGAGTTAAGGCTTGATAAACAGAGGATGTAGAGGGTTTAGGAGGGCTAGGAGGTCTACTTCTAGCTTTTCTAATATGGGTAGGAATATAAGGAAAATTTAAATTTTGAAATGCTTGAAAAGTAGATTCCTCAATTCCTTCTCTTTTCAAAGACCTTGTGTATCTTCTAGAATCCAACTTATGATATTATAATTATTAACTTTGTACTTCAAGGGATTAATTCCTTACTACATTTTTTTCTTGTCTCCTTTGCTTGAGTAACAATAATCTTATATTATTATCCAATTCTTCTTCTTTTTCTAATATTCTACTTGTTATTCTATAATCATCAATCTTTTGACGAGAATGCCAAGCAAGAGTATTCAACTGACTAATTATATCTTTATTTTCATCTTGAAAACCAAGATTAGGTTGCAAAATAGGAATTATATTTTCATGTGGAAGCACCATTGTTGTTTCATATTAAGGCAACTAATCTTTCAATAAAGATGTCAATTTTTGTTTCCCCAGTGGAGTCGCCAAAAACTATTAGTTAACAGATTTGTCCTTATCTAAAAATGTTTTATTTTGACTCCATACCTTTCTTCTTTCAATAACAAAAGGGTGAACTATTAATACTAGTTCCCCTCTAAATTAAGGTATAGCTCCCTTTAATATTTTCAATGAATTGACATATTTAGATACACTTTTAACCAGAAAGTGTTTTAAAGGTAAACTGACATCCACATATCATCATGTTATGAATGCAAGATTTTATAACAGAAATAGATAATAGAATACAAAAATTCTATTTTCAATAACAATCAAATAGATAAACATATATATTACTGAACCAGTAAGGATAAAACACATATAATGAATTGTCTAATGGAAGATTAATTACTATATGAAAGAATATTTCACATAGAAAACCTAATTTCAACGACTCAAATACAAGATCTAAGTATGCAGCAATTAATTCTCCTTTTCATTCATAGATGAAAATTTTTCAGACAAACATCACATATATTACTAACAACAGTGGTCCAATTCTAAAAAAAAATTAACTCATTTCTCTCTTTTTTCTATATGCCTCTTTTAAAATTAAATATATATATATACTTATCATAACTAATTCACCTGTCAAACTAAACTAGAGTTAAAGTAACTCTGACCCATACAGGATTTAGTTTTTTAAAAAAATTTACTTAAATATCAAGTTTCTAATAGAAAATCAACTGAATAGAAGAAACTCTGTAAGTAAAATCATTACTAAAGTGATGGAAGGATCTCCAGAATTGTTTCCACTCCTAAAATGCCATAAAAAACTCTTGAATTTTCATAATATTGGGAATGCTAATGTGTTTTACATTGCTTTCTATATGTTTTCTTCCCTCTAAATTTTCCCATCTTTTCTATATCTTCTAGGAGAGTATTGAATCTACCTTTGAAATAGAAAAATCTTCAGTATAACTTGTCAATGATGTTGATATTTTCTCTAAAGGACTGAATCAAATATTGATATATTTTTTTGGTTTTCCATCATCTTTTATGTATTTGATATTAATACTCTATAGATCATGTTGTAATGACTGAATGAATTTAGTTATTTCCTTGATCATATGTCCATTTATCCTTTTGGGATACCAAATTTCACAATATTTTTCTTATTACATAACATCGTCAATACTTGTCAAGTTCTTCTCTGACAAAAGTTAAACTTTTGCACTTCAAATCTAGTTCATCACGCTCATCCCCTTCATATTTTATCTATAAAGCATTTTGATTCTTTAAATATTCTAATTATGGTTAAATCTATACATCTTTAATTTATGCTTTTGTACCTTTCTGATTTATCCAACTAATTATCAAATACACTGGTAACCATTTTGCCTCTATGTATCCGGTCCAGCATTCTTTGATTGATAGGTGATTTTGGATCAAAAGATAGGGGTAGTTGGGTGATCTTGTGGATCTAGACTATGACTTAATGTACTCAGCCATTGACACAATCTCTTTCAATTCTCTTTTATCTTTTTCATCCTTCTAGGTTTTGTTAACTATCCTTTTGGTAAATGCACATCTAACATGATGCAGTCCCAAGATCCACATTTTCAATTGTAAAATCTTGAAATGTAGGATCTTTAACTTCTTCATTAGTTCTTTGCCTGGCTATTTCTGCATTCCAATTCCCTGTATTATGGTTGACACTACCCTGATGTTTTTTTTAACTTTTTGTATTTAGCAGTTTTTCCTAAACATTTACACCATATCCTCTAAGGGCATAGAACTACTTTCCTTTTATTTCTAATTGAACTTTCTAGCCATTTAAGTGCAGAGGTTGAGGCTTCTTTATCTTGACTTGGTTGATCAGAAAGTACACTTGAAACAATCATTAGTTCAGTATAATTATAAGGAATCATTATTTTTTGATCTGTACTAACCTCTTCCACCATTTGTGAACCAAATTCTTTATCACCTTTGGCTTCTCTTGAATCTTCTTCAGAATTCAAACCCATAATTACCTTTTCAAAAATCTGACTCTTTCTCTTGATTTAGGTTCTTAATATGGTGGCATGAGGAGGCAGAGTAGTTACAAGGGCCTTTTTAGATTCTTTGATGATAAGATCCCTTCTAATTTTTTCTCTAGAAGTACCTACATCACAAATAGTAATAAGCCAATTAGAGGAGCTAGTTGGAAATGGGGATTTAATTATTAACGTACATTATTGGGAAGCTATGTTTTAAGCTCCCCCTAGTTTTTTCTCTCTCAACCATTTCTCAATTCTCCTTATCAATGGGAGGGTTTTAACTTCAATTCTATCTTCTTCCTTTTTCTCTCAATTAATTTTTGGAATAGATGATTGTTCTATATTTTCAAATTGTGGACCTGTCACCTGTTCATCATTGTCAAAAATTCTAGAAATGTCCATATTCAAATTGAGGATAATAATTTTCCCTAAGGATAACCTAGACCACAGTCTTATTTTGACTTCAAATTCATCTGAACAATCCTCCTAAAAATCTTACAATTGAGGAATATGTGACAACTCTGTTCTAAGATCTAAGTTGTCCCTGGCAAAACCTTTACTGTCAAATTGTGACCTAGCTATGAAGTATTGAAAATTAAATTTCTTAAGATCCAATTCTAAATTCAAAGCATCATAAGTTGACTTGCATGAATAACATCTAATCTCAATAGGAAAAGATATACCAAATTTCTTTTTCATTGGAAATTTCTTATCTACATGTACTAATTATCTGTAGACTTCTATTAACATACATTGGTCAAAAACATATCTAGGTAACCTTAAAGGTTCACTGTCAAAACCCCCAACTCTGATATAAGTGAACTTGGAAAACTGACTAAAGAAACTACCATAAATATTGATTAATTACATAGTTTTATAAGACAACCTTTTATTGATGTTGTTTGATAATTCAAAAGTCATCCTCCTAATAAAAACATCATTGACTCTCCTATAATCCGCATAGCAATTATGCATTTGCAACTGTGATTAATATTCATAAATTTTACTATCTTCATCCAAGGGTGCATGTGGTAATCTTACCCATTGTCTGGTAGATGCCAAGTAGTAGAAGAGGTATGAGGACATATAAAACTCTTCATTTCCCAAACAATTACTTAAACCCTGATGCAAACTTTTAGCTACAATTTCTACCCAATACAAATACTATTCTCCTTAGAGGATCACCTAAGAAGCACATCCAGTCTTCCCAATAATATGCATGAGCATTTCCTTTTATTCTTTGTAGTAATACTATAATATCTTGTACTTATAGAATCATATGATTTCTTGTTAATAGTATAGGTAGTCTTGAACCTCCTTTTTGGAATTTCAAAAGCCAATTCCTAGCAATCACCCTCTTGTAAATTACTTTCTTTAATGAAAAATAACTATAGAAAGAAGAAATATCAAGGTCAGAGTATGATTCCTTGGGAGGTATTCTCATTACAGATATTAGGGTTTGTCTATTGATATGCAACAAAACATTGCCATCTGTAGTCCTAATGCACATGTTCTAAGGTTCATATCTATTTATGCATTCAGGGACTAATTTGAGGCATTGGACAGCCATGGGAAAGGCCACAACTTTAACCAAGCCACCTTCTATTATCTTCTGCATCATAGGATTTGACATAGGATTTCTAGCTCTTTCCTTAAAATTTTCTAAGTCATATTGGACCAGAGAAGTTTCCCCAATGTCAAGAGGAGAACATATGAGACCAAGACCATGCTCGTAATTAAGACATGCAGATTTCATGGTTACAGGTTGGAGGATATAATGAAAAAAAATGTTTTTAATTCCTTAAATAATGTTTTAAACTCAAAAGGATCCTTCTTTCCAACCAAGTAAAGGAAACAGCTTATAGTAAGAGTAAAACTCACCTTTAAATTTTTCTAAAATCACTACAAATTTGAGCAATCAAATATTTTATACCACCTATGATGTTCTCCTTTGTATAATCTATTATGCTTGTTTGTTAAATTCATATTATTTTCTCTCGATACAGATATTAACCAGATCAAATGATTAAATTAGAATAATATGTGTTGAACATGCTTGATAAGACATGCATTCTAACATATGCATTAATGGCAAGCATTTTTTATGTGTGATTTTGATGAGTAATGATTATCTGTAACCTCATGAAAATTCAAAAAAAAATTTCTTTATAATGATTTTTGGATATATTCTCATCTAAATCTCTCACTAAGTTTGACTTAGAGAAATCCTCAAGGCAAGATGAGAGTATAGACATTGAACCATTTAACTTTTGAAAATGTGGTTCAACTTCAGGGTTCAATGATACAAGATGAACTACGCATACTGACCAATAGTCATATGATCTTTCTAGAAACTTTGAATTTTAAACTTTGAACTATTGAACCGTTAAACTTTTAAACTTTGCTATGAGGTTCAAATGTTAGGTTCAAGTGGTAGGTTCAACTATACAATAATTATACAAGGGAACCAAGTGAACATGACTCTTTACAAAGCATCGAATATTGAAATCTTTGAACCATTGAATTCTTAAACCATTGAACCATTGAACTTTGATACAAGGTTCAAGTTCAAATAGAAGGTTCAAAGATATACTTTAAATACAAAAAAGGATAAATAGTTCACTTTGAGAAACTTTGAAAGTCTTGAACCGTTGAACTCTTAAACTATGAGAAAGGTTCAAGTTCAAAGGTTCAATTCTTTTAAGAATTTACACATAAAAGGTGATAAGCAGGTGAACTTATTTTATGGAAAAATTCATGAAAAATTGAATAAGGGTGACTTAAAAGGTAATAAATATAAAAGAGGTATGTAAGCCACAAGTTGGCCACACATATCCCAAGACACACCAAAGGTTAAGGGCATAAAAATGAGAGTTGGTTGCTATTGGCATATCTTATTCAGGGATTCATATGATTTGGTTAAGAAATGTCAAAAGATTGAATTCTTTGTAGGAAAATAAAGACTTTTAACTCTCCCTATAAATCCCATTTAAATAGATTAGCCATTCATGTAGTGGGGACTTTTATTCATTGGAATGATCAATATTCCATGTAGTACAAGCCATAAATGGGTGCTTACATCCACTAATTATTTCACAAGGTGGGTAGAGGTAGTATCACTCAAAAAGGCTAATGAGACTTCAATCTTAGACTTCTATGAGAGTCTAGTGACAAATTTAGGGTACCTACAACCATAATTTATGATAATGCAATGGCATTCAGTGGGGAAATAATAATGGAATGGGATATTAAATATGGAATCTACTTAAGTACCTCCTATAAGTACTACCATAAATGAAATGGGATAGTTGAGTCCACTAATAAGAACTTGATCATAATTATAAAGTGGATAATCAAAATTATAAAGTGGATAGTAGAAGACAATTAAAGGACTTGGCACACTAAGTTGAAGATAACCTAGGACTTAGCACACTAAGTTGAAGATAACCTTGTGGGTTGGTAGGGTCACTCCTAATATTTCCATTGGTAATTCACCCTATATGTTTGTCTATGGGAAAGAAGTAAAGCTACCTATTTCACTTCAATTACTAGCCATTGAGTTGGTATATCATATTGAGTAGATGGATAATAATCCTATGAAAATAAGATTGGCAGAATAGAACCTTTGATAAGAGATATATCTCAAGAGCATATCAAAAGGGATATCTTATCTTGAAATGGGATGAAGATAGAGATAAACCAAGTAAACACACCAAGTTTGATGCATTGTGGGGTGGACCATATATTTCCATTACTTACAAAGAACATAATGTATTTCATCTCTCAAGACAAAATGGAGAGGAGTTAAGTATCCTAGTCAATGGGATACACTTTAATCCATGATATTGATGTCAATTTTAAATCATTATACATATTAGAGTAGGTATTTGTGTTCCTTAAGTTCTTCAAGCACAAGTGTGTCTTATTTGCCTTATGTTATCTTTCCTCCAAGTGTCTTATGACACATATGTGGGGTGTAGTGTGTGTCTTGTGTCAGTTCAGTTTATTTGGTTTCAAGGTTTTGGTCAATCCTAATTATTAGTTTGTCTTTAATTCATGTTTCAGTCATGACTCCAAATCCCAATAGATGCACTAGGCCACTAATCTAGAAGCATATAAAGTATACATTCCCAAGAGGTCACCAAAGATGTTAGCCAAATTTTGGCTATCATGGAGCAATTCCAAAAAGAACATACCTAGTCAAGCCTTCATCTTGATAGATAGTCTTTTAAATCCTTCATAAAGTATGTTTAACATAGATTAAGGTATATTTGACAAGTTTAAGGTAAATATTCTCTCTAAAATAATACTTGTCTAGTCAAGACATGTCCTAGTTAATGAGTGTCAAGAGTTAAAGGGTATTTGCTATGTCATGAAATTCATGTCAATGTCATTTCATATTCTCTTTAGTATATAAAAGTGTCTTAAATTAAGTAAAATATATATTCTAATGTTATAACTCATTTTGAAAAGCTTTCTTGATCATTTATAACATCTAAGGAAGAATATTATAATAGAATGTCAGGTTTGTAGTAGAAAGAAGTGGATGACACATCACCCCAAGTCTATATAGGCATGAAATATCTCAAGGAATGCTTATCACATCAGTTTAATCAAGTTCTAAAGTTGAACATGGAAGTTTTAGTGGTAAAAGAGAAGTTTTCAAGGGGTGATTGTAGGTTTGCAAAGCAAATATCACTTCTAAACATTCCCATGGATTATTCCAACCTCTATAGGTCCAAATACATGCATTTGAGGGATCTACAAACCCAAATAGATAATAAACCTACTCAATCTCTCTCCTTGGTAGCTATAAAAGGTACATTAGTTTTCACTTGGTACAAGTAAGAGAGACAAAATTAGGAGCTGAGCTATTAGGTGTAGTAATAGGTCCATATGCCCTTCCAATTTGGATCATTATTTATCTAATTAAGATCATTAATGTTATGGAAAATTATTAATAAGTTAAGGAGTACAAAAAAGACTCAAAACCCCACTAGGGTCAGTTTTATACAATTTCAAAGTTATGAAGATCAATGATTGCATGGAGACAATTGGAGGATTTCATGTAGGATTCTAGTCACCCTTTCACATCATTTACAAACCCTTTTTTTGTATGTGCAAGTAATAATGGAGTAAAATCTTTGATTTGGATGGGTGGCAGACATGTTTTAATGAGCTCCAAGCAAGGTATTTGATTATTTTGGGTCTTCTTCACCAAAATAATCTCAAAAAAAAATTATATTAGTCATTAAATATTTATATCAACCACTTGAAGTGATTTTAAATAGGTCATGAGGGTTTTGGCCTTGTTTCTCTAAATAAAACTTCATGGTTCTTGAGTAAAAGGGTGAATACAGATCTATCTCTACTAAATAAGCCCTCAATGTATTATGATGATGTTTTAATGATGATTACATTATATTATACCATGGGAATGATCATACCAATGATTAATCTTTGTCAAGTCATCATAACCATTTAGAGTTCTTTGAAAATCAAAAATATGGCTTGAAAAGACTATAGAGAATCATAAGTATGCCCATAACTTATAGGTTTACACATGAGAATAAAAGTGTTCAATATTTATCTATGTTTTATCATGGATGGGATACAATTTTTGTGTTTAATTCACCTACCATTAGACCATGTAGGAAAATAATATCTCAATTATGAGGTGGGAGAAGACCTAAAATAGTCATGTATGGGTCTGATTGTGAATTGGTGTAGACTAGAGAAAATAATGAGGGTTTTGTAGTGATTTTAAGAGTTATAAGGTTTTCACATATATGATAAATCTCATAAAAACAATAATAAAATGTTGAGTTATTTGATAAGGTCAAGAAGACACTATAATGGTCAATACATATACAAACATACACCTACAAGCTTATGTCAGTAAATTGGGTAAAAAATTGACAAGTTTTGCATGAAACCTAACATGGTAGAGATAAGTTCAAGATTTATAATACATGTAATGAGTTATTATAATCTAATTTATGAACTAAGTGCTATGTTGAATATGGTTCCACTTCAAAGTGGTAGTCTAAACCTAATGAAGACATACTAGGACTGTGAAAACACACATGCCTATTATGTAAAAGGATTAAAATACTAATAGTATAGTGTTGAGTAGATTAAAATATTTAAGAAAAGTTACATAACATACCTATATTTTATGGGATCAAAAAATAATGATAAGACTAATTAAACACACCCCATTTCTAAAATCCCACCATACATTGATCTCAAATTACTACCTATAGGCCTACTACGGTAAATTTGATTAAAGGATAGGTGTATGATGGAAACAAAGTTTTAAAAGGTTTTAAATATTTATGATAAGTATGACACCCATGTTAATATCATTCAAAACATATAAAATTTCCAATGAAGAAGGCATATATAGGCTTGTGTGTGCAAAATGAGGAAAACATGGATTGTGTGGTGTTTGAGGGATGTCCAAAGATATACAAAGGAAAATGAAAGACAAAATAAACTTGTACACTTTATCCTAGATGATAAAAAGAGTCTAATAGTGTTTAATCTATGAGACTAAAGGAACTAAATTGGCAAAAGGCTTAATTAGGCCTAGAAAGCCTAAATAGTCATGCATAGTTTTGTGTAAGGAAATCCAAAAAGTCTTGGAAGTATGTGAGTGTTATATGGATTGTAGAGTCTCATAAGGGTGTAAGGAAATCCAAGAATTCTTATAATTATGGAAGTGTTATAGGTATTGAAGAGTATCAATATGGTAGACAACATGTTATAAGATGTTTTCTTGAGTTTGAACTCACTAGGCAAGAAAGAAAGTGCTTGAGTATGATGTTAGGGACAAGAGTGCAAGAATGCTTATAAACCCTAGCATGAGCTAACTCGGGTTACAGAAGGTATGTGAAAGATAAATTTAATAATGACCATTGGATAATGTTAATAGGAATGTCATAGAACTCATTTAATTTTTTGGAGTCAAACCCAAGAAGTTATATTCCCCTTTCACTCAAAATTTCCTCTTTCAAACTCATAATTACATGTCTTCTAGCCCAAGAGGCATATTTATCATATGGGAACATACATGAGCATGTGCATGGGATTCATAGATCATGAGTAAAGTTTAAATGGACTATATAGTCAAATTTATGATCATTATATCAAGCATTAAATCCCTCAATTATATGAATAATCATTAAGAGTTGAGCTACCTTAAACCTTGCTTAAACCCTTCAAAAACACTTGATAGAGGAATTTGGCTTCTTAAGTGCCCAAGATGGATTAGATGGGACTTTAAATGACTTTAATGGTGTCTATGACTCTCCTAATCACTTTTTTAAGTATAATTTTGGCATGTATGAGCCATTTTTACATAAAATAGCATAAAATATGTAGTTGTAGGTCTGTTTGTGAGCATAAATAATGGTAGAAAGTTTTCAAATCAAAGGAGAAAGCTATATAAGACTAGGAATAAAATATATGGTCCCTTATAACCCTTCTCAGGACCTCTTAAAGTAATCAATGAGTTATCAAGCCACCATTTTGAGTCAAAAAGGACTCTCTCAATACCCTACCCAAGAAAGCCTAATTGCAGGCTTTGCAAAGGTTGATTGAAGTTTATAAACCTACAATATATATTTATGAACATCGTATATACCTAAAATATATCCTATAACATAATCAAGGTCTAAAAGTTGATTTTAATATAGTTTTAAGCTTAGATGGCAAGGAGTGCCCTCTTAATGGTACCCCTTGATGAGTGTATGTAAATATTAGAGCTATGAAGTAATCTTGAAAAAAGACCAAAGATCCCTATATCTTAATGAATGGTATGCAATAGGTAATAAACATGGTATAAATACTTTGAAAATGACAAATCCAAACTTTGATGGGGTAAATATTATGAGGAAGGACTAGAAGTTCAAAGTTAGGTTTCACTTGGAAGAGAAGAATGAGAGAAGACAAGGGTTGGCATAGAAGCTCCTTAACCATGCCATGTGTTAATTCAAGACCTTATAACTTCCCTTGTAAGTGTAGAGTTGTAGCCTTAAGTGAAAGGAGTTAGACTCAAAAGTAAAAGATTACCAAATTAACCTCCTATACCAATATTCATAAGGAATCTCATAAACACTTGATCATGAGATTTCAAGAAAGAAGATGATGACACATTCTCAATAGGTTTAGTTTCAAGCTTCATCTCTTTTGTAATTATTATGATAATGAATGGTCATAATTATCTTTCTACCCCATATTATCTCTCTATCCTCCTCTCTTCTTGCTATAAAACACACATTGAATGACTAGAAATGTATCCTCAAATTGATTATGGAAAAGCCCTACCAAAATTAAGAGTTATAATTGCCTATTGGAATCAAATCAAACTGAATATTATTGTCTTCATCTTTCATATAGTGATCTTGAATGGGTTTTTTGATGAATGCTTGGTGATGGTAAGTGTACTTGTATTTATCCTTCTTCTTCATACCTCTATGTGAGTTGGTATTCCTTTCATAGGTCATATTAAGTGTGATACATGTTTTCTGAGTTTAAGACTTGATGTGTCATTAGTGTCTATTGTTAATCTCTTCTTGACTAGTCATCTTAGCCTTGTAATTTCCATGGCCTCAATATTAAAATACTAGTATGATAGGGACTATCTTGGAGTAGTATAATTAGATTGTAGTTTATTATTTCATAGTGCATACTTCAACAAGTAGAGGACTAAATGTTTGGTGCATCACCTATAAGTATCCTTTGTTATTATTAGCCTTCATCTACCCCTTTTCATGAAAAATCAATAGTGTAGTTATTAGTATAGGTGTTGTACTTAGGAGCTAGCCTAAAATCTAGAGGTTTGGTCTACTTAAAGGTCACCCTTAACCTAGGACTAATCCCATTATATATATCAAGTGAAAGGGCTTGAAAACACCCTCTCAAGGGTGAAAATTTGAGATATAATAGTTATTAATCTTAATTTATTAATCAAAACCCTAGGTTCACTCTTTTTTTGCTTGAATGATTCCCTGGATAAAATGGGTTAGTGGGCACATGATGTAGAGCTAAGCCCAAAAACCCTCTATAAATAAGTGTTACCTACATATACACTACTCTGAAGAGGGCCTCATATTGATGTAGTTCTCTCATATATGTTAGCTTGTGTGTGACTCATGTAATGTGTGATAAGCAAGTACAATAATGACCTAACTAGTAACTTAGAAAATATAGATATTGGATTGCTCTTTTAGTACTTCAAACCTATAGATGTGATGTCCTTAAGACTAATAAGATAAAATAGGGAAGTTTTTTATCACTTGAGTGCTTGATTGAGTGTTGATATGTATTTATAGGTGAGGAATGAATGAGTTTTTAGCTCCTTTAGTAAATGTCTTGTATTAAAGCACTAGGTCAACCTTTAGGATATATTTCATTTAAATATTAGATGAATTTAAGGAACTAGGCACTTGTGTTAGGGTAGGACACTTATGTTGATGTAAGATTCTGACTGGGATACAAGTGTTTGAGAAGTTAAAAAATAGGTGCAAGTCTAAAATTTGTAGAGATAGAAGATAAGTAGGTTTATAATATTTTTGGCAAGGTAAAAGGTCTAAGTTATTAGAATACATAGGTAAAACTAAGAGATAAGCAATTATGCATAAAGATATAGTATATGCAAGACTTTTGGAAGCAGAAAAGGTCTAGAACTGAGAAGAAAAACCAAGGTTTGTATTTTCCAAGTGTATAAGATAAAGGTGCTATATAATTCGTAAATATCATCTACATAAAGATATACTAAAAACAAAATGTTGAAAAAAAAATATTCTGATACCAGCAATATATAATAAACATCATGTATGTTATATATAGTAATATGAGATCAAATCATGTAAATATGAAAGAATGAAATACTTGATCATAAATGATGCAGAATATATTTACATGCATCATTAATAACATATATCAAGTCTCATTGTAACTAATATCTAAATTGAAACATAATCTATTCTACCTTTTTTGAGAGTCATGCAAGGACTTCCTTACATATAGGTTCCAAATAATAAGAGGTGCACTAGAAGGAGGAGGATGTGGATCCTCCTGATGAGAATAAAATAAATGAGGAAGAGAATATTCCATTAAAAGAGGAATGGGACACACATCAACAAGTTGAGGAGGTGGTTCTAGTCATAAGGGAGGTTTCTCCTCCATCCTTAGTGGACCATGTGAACAATTCTTAGAATCTTGAGGCAACAGCCTCAAAAAATCTGAAAAGTGTTTTTAAATGGATCTACACGTATCCATATAATGTGTATAAAATTGGTGCCAAAGATAGTGCACCTCCCCATTTTGGGGGGTATAAGTAAGTGTAATCTTAAAAAATATCATGTTTGGTGGAATGGGAAAATGAAATGCATCAAGATGAAGTATATTTATATATTATCTAACATATCAATAGTTATTTAGATATTATTTACTAGTCGCATGGAAGCAACAAGAGCATTTGCGATTAGAAGATCAAGGTGATAAAATATATGGGGTATGAGCTAGGACTTTTGGCTTATATTGTGATAAATATCACTAGTAAGCTTTACACACTTGAGTTAAATGATCAGATACCTTATGAAACTCCCAATGTGTCTCTTCCTCTAGGGTGGGTAGGATTGTTATCATATCTAACCTATGTCAAGGAACATAACAAGGTGTGTCTATAATCTCATCGAATAAGTCATCAACATCATTAAATCAAGTAGAATAAAATGAGTATATACTAGATTAAGCCTCCACAAGATCAAAATTAGTATGAATTGGTCATATGAGTGTATCCAACATCTATGAATGAAGTAAACTAAAAGGATCAGAATATCTATTAAAATTATAAGGTTTGGTCATAGATCAATCATCAAACATGTTTTAAAGAGGGTTATAAATAATTAGAATTATGTGTGAAGTATAAATCATATCCATCTCAAACCTCTTAACATCAAGTGAAGGAAGAATGATGTTAAGAAAGTTTAAGGGAGAAGGAGTGCAAGGTCAAATGATGTCAACTAAATTAATAATATAATAAAATGAGGATTACTCATAAGAGCACTGAAAAGATAAATGATAATGGATGATTTATACATCTTTGGCTTAGGCGTAGCTAAATAAGTATGGGTCATTAGGTGTAACTATCATCATGATCAAGTTTTAGAAAAATACTATTAGTGTTCTCATATATTTTTTCATATCATAATTTTATGTAAATATTAGATTGTTATAACCACTTATGTAGTTAATAGGTGAGATAATATTTAGAGTGATTTGAGTGAACTTATGAGGATAATTACAATGTCCTTATTTTTAGGAGATGTCAATCTTATAAATGTGTAATTATGTAAATATATTAATATGGTATGAGTTTATTTTATTATTATAATTCTTTGTGTTTAGGTTTACTAGTTATTTGTATTAGTTGTTATTGTGTATAAGATCATTCAAATTGTATCATTGGTATCAGATCTGTTGAAATGGAAATAATCTAGTAGTCTAAGGTTCAATAAAAACATGAAATGATGATGCAATAACTCTTTTGGAAAATGACATTATTGATTACTAAGTTGGTTTTATTACTGATGAATTGTATATCATTCTATTAATCATGGTCTTAACATGGTAGTCTATACATTGAGCATTGATGATACTCATTCTCAATCACTAGGATTCTAGTGACCCAAACAATATTTACCTTGTATCACTTACTCATCCACTATTATGATACCATTTATATAATTTAAATGAGCTTATGCATAATATAAACTAATATAAATAACTGGTAAACCTAAACACATAGATTTATAATAATAATAAAAAAATAAACTCGTGTCATATTAATCTATTGATAACATTACACATTTATAGGATTGATAATATACATTTATTTTTAGGTGATGGTTAAGTTTTAAATTTTTGTTTGATTAAGTGGTAACTAGGTAATTATTTAAGGTCTATTATAGCTCATGCTATAATCTATGTGTGGTTTTAAAATAGTGTCATAGTTAATCAAATAAAAACATATGTATGTAATTTATGTCAAACTATCAATATTCATGCCCTCTATAATGGATGTATTTTTTACCAACTCTGATTCCCATGTATATTAGTTCTTTGGAGATAATTTTACAATGAATAATGATATACAACAAATCTTCATGATCCATCTAGTTGTTTGAGCTAAACACATTAGAGAATAGAGGCAATAGACATTGGATGACATTCAGCATCCTCTCATTAGCCACTAGTGATGAGGTAGCATTGTGTAATGGTAGCATCTTTATTTTTTTCATTATTTTTTGTTGTGTGTTGAATAAACCCTTGTTGTGATTTTTTTTAAAGACTCATATTTTTTAAAATCACACTCTTTAAGGGCAAAAGAAGTATATTGAGGTATACTCAGAGTGGATTATTATGGAGTTTATGATCTTAGTAATTCATAAATTTAGTTTAGGAAAGTGGTCTGAGAACCAAGGAATTCAATAGTATAGCTACACTTATTGGAGTAGTACCTAATCTGGAAAATGTTTACAATATATATGCTTATACAAAGATATGAGTTTCTTTTCCCATGTTTGTACTAGGGGAGAATGTTAGAAAAATATTATTAGTGCTCTCATATATTTATCATATCATAATTATATGTAAATATCAAATTGTTAAAACTAATTATGTATTTAATAGGTGAGAGAATATTTAGAATGATTTGAGTGATCTTAAGAGAATAATAACAATCTCCTTATTTGTAGGATATGTCAATCCTATAAATGTGTAATGTTGTCAATAGATTGATATGGTGTGATTTTATTTTATTATGTATAAGCTCATTCAAATTATATCATCAAGAGTGGTGAGATATATGATAAGGATTCAACCACTATGTCTCTATAATGTAGATGGGAAATAGGCTTCTTTATAATAACCACATAAGTGGGAAACTTGTCAATTGGCTTCTTGTGAGAACATGGTTGTAGGTAGGAAGAAACTGAGCTATGATACTAGGAGGAATTTCTAATGTTTTGATTTTCAAACTAATCTCATCAGGCTCATCATCATCAGATTCAAGGAGGTTGGGTGGAATGTTACCCATAATCTTGGTTTGACCACTATAAAATCAGATGGAGATGAAAAAATAGTTAAAACATTGATACTCATGAAATGGTATGTTAGGTAAAGTTTCAAGGGTTGAGAATTTATAAACACTACATTCTTATAATTGTTAAAAATTCCAAGGGTTGGTATCACCTTGTAACTTATAAATGGAAACCATGTAATGAAACTTCATGCATTGGCATGTGAAAAAGGCCACAACCCTCATGCAATGAGTCCAAGTGTGGCCGAGAAAAATGTTATAAAATAAAGTAATAAGGAATATCATGACCTTAATTCTAACCATAAGTGGTACCTTGATAAGATTCCAAACACATCCTAAGGGAGGTATTTATCTTCACCCATATCCATGTTCTTTGGGTAAAATTAAGGTTACATTTAGAATATCCTAAGGTTTAATGAATTCAGAGGCAAAAAAAGTGTCAAAACCTTCATCTATCAAGGTTCACTTGACTCAGCTAACACAAACTTAGACTCTAATAAATAAGGGAGGGTCATCCACATGAATTAATATTTCTTTTGGGATCATATATGTAATAATAAATTTTTAAGGAGAGAGATGCATCCATAGTGTGATCAACATGGATGGACATCTCTTTGCATTGTTGTAAGATGTTTTCCTCACACCCATGTAAGGTAGCTTCTTACCCCATAGGTGGTGGTCAAGGAATGTCCATATACAAAAAAAATTACATAAAGTGGTTTATATGTTGTCGATAATTCATCATAAACTCAATAAATTGGATTTGAGATTGGAGTCTAGAAATTTATTCTATGGGATCCCATTCATTAAAACTAGTGTGAACTGGACATGACTATTAAAGAGGGACTAAATTTTGAAGTGAATTAGTTAAACATGACCAAATATATTTTAAATTCAAAGTGTATAATATCAACATTATTTGAATAGTTGAGGTAGGCTAAACTAACTGTATTGGCTTGACAAGTATAATTGGTGACACAAGAAACATCAAAAACAAACTATTTTTCCCTAGTCAATACAGTAGAGTTAGAACTTGATAAATAAATAGACTATACTGAGATGGCCAATACAATAGAGGTAGAATTATGAAATTATTATTGTACCATATTGGTTGATATAGTCATAACTAAACAAATAAAAGATTATACTGAGTTTGTTGATACAGTTGGATGTGAACTAGAAATAAAATAATGTACCAAAATGATTGATATAATATGAATAAAAGTGGTCAAAGAAATAAAATGTGTTGAGCTGGATGATATAGTTGTACAAATAGGGAATTGTACCAAGTTAGCTGATACAATATGTTCAACAAAAAATTGTAACAGGGTGGATGATATAGTTAGGCTATTAGAAAGTACATAGGTAATGATTTCTTCTATTCTAATAACTAAAAAATATATGTAAGATAGTCTTGAATTATTTGATAAGTTGGATAAGGCATGTGAGACCAAATAGGATAAGGATTGATGTAGGAAATTAAATGCTTCATGTTTTTCATGTTTACCAAATTTTCCTCAATATTTTAAGAATGAGGGTTAACCGTGGTTTTAACAACATTAACGGTTAGTTGGGAAGAGGTTTGACTTTCATTGTTATTGATTTTGAGTATGATTTGGAAGAAGATTGGAATAGATGGTAAGGTGAGAATTTTCTTTATGAAGTGATTCATGGTTTACCTTGGAGTCATGAGCCTTAGCTACTTTATTGTAGGCTTGGTGATGTTCTTTAATAATGCATTCATGATCAAATTTATGACCAAGAAAGAACTCAAAGGCTATAAATCTAAGTTGATTACAAGTTCTATGAGAATGATCCCAATTTATGTGAAACCAAAAAAAATAGGAATAATGAACATTAGGACAATGAGGATTAATATCTATAGGCGAGGGTCTCAGAAGGTGTCTCTTAATCACATATATGGAAATATGTTGATGGATTTCACAATTGTTGACTTGTGAGGGAAGAGGAGGATGTTGGAAGGGACTTCCATTTATAGGTGGGGAGAGATTCACTTCATTCGATGTTCCTAACATAATAACATGGATGGTTCTTTTGGAATCATAAGTATATAAGATACCATCAATAATAGTGTGTTCATTTTTAGGTCTCATAAACATTCAAGTGCCAAGCTTAGGTTGGGAAGGCTCAAATTGTCTTATGAATTAGTCTTGTCATTTGTATTAATCTAAGGATTCCTTTGATTATTTTGGGGAAATAATCTAAAAAATGTATTATAATTTTGAATTTAATGCATTAGTAAAGAGGTGAAATAGGTTGTCTTCTATCATAAAGGTTTGGGCAGTCTCATTTATTCTTATTTGCAATTGATAGAGTGAGATAAATTATTTTCATTAAAATTATGGGATTGAAACTCTTAGACCAATGCATTAACCAGGTCTTCCAATCTATAAATATAGTAAGACCTTAGTTGATTATACTATTTTAAAACATCCCTATAAAAAATTTTAACTAGTAGTTTGGTGGCTACAAAAGTGTTATGTTTAATTAAGTCTTTGTAAATATTACCAAAGGACCTTAAATATAAAGCATGAGGGACTAAGAGTTCATTTGAATATGTTTTATAGTTTTGTTGTGAATCTTGGTTATGAAATGAGGTTACCTAGAATGTCTCAAAGAGGGGTTGAGTGTGGGAGGAATTTTGATTTGGTACTTCCCAAAAAAAAATTGTGTCTTGATTGAATTTTCATAAAATAATTTTGGATTTGTATCATTTGATCACTATTAGTAGCTTTAATTTTGGCCATTTGACTCATTGCTTGTAAGATAGTGTGGTTAAGATCAGGAGTATTTTGGTTAGAAGTAGAGGATTGAGTGGTATGTTGGGATGAGTTATATTTGGTATGAATATTGGTATTAATGTGATCACTTTGGGTAGGCCCACTAAAATAGAGACCCACCATATTATCAAAAATACTAGGCATGGTGGATGAGGAAGAAAATAGGGAAGTCATAAATTGATTTTCCCAAAGTCCTATAGAAAAAATTTGAATATCAAAAGGTGGATATTCCATGTGGGGTGCCATCAATAGGATCCTTACCCCCATGATTAGAATGACCTTGGATAAATAATTTCATTCCATTTTTATATTCTATGTTTCATTCCTCTTCAACCTCATGGTCTTGGAGTAGGTGACCTTGTCTAGTGTTTTGAGGTTGTTATATGGCTCATAACATTTGGATCTAGTGTAAGCCATATTATAATCATTAGTAGTATGGTCTTGAGACATAACAAAATGATAAGGCATGGCAGTCTTTTTGGAACACCTATTAGGATTAGTGAATTCAATAGCATTAAGATTATTATCATAAGATACTTAAAAATATTGATGGATTATTATTTATATTGTTCAAATATATGTTGCATTTTGAAAGAGAAAAACATAATTGCACCAAGTTGGATGATGTAATTGATTGCATATGAATGCTAAAAATAGATTGTATTAGGATAGAAAATGCAATATGAAATGGAATTAGGTAAAATGAACTTGTATCTAGTAGGATAATACAGTATGATTGGATAAATTAATTATTTCAAGTTGGCTGATGTAGTTGGTGAAAACACATAACTATAGCAGATTGGTCAATACAATTAGAAAATTTGGAAATTGTATCAGGGTAGATGACACAACTATAGAATATAATAAGATTATATTGAATTGGTAGGTATAATTGGGCTGAAATATATGATGGTTGTGAAGATGACATTAAGAAGCAAAAATAGAAAATGTGAAAATGATCCAACCAGAGGTGGGATAATATTCATGTTGGGTTCAAAAAAATGTATGCATGGACTAGGATGACCTATAACTATCCTCTTTCTCTTAATAGACTAAGATTTGACAAATGTCATAAAAATAGAGATTGAGTATACTTGGATGATTAGGTAAGGACCTATAATAACCGTAGACCAAGCATAGGGTAATCACCACTCAAATTTCAAGAGGAAAGGGTTCTAATTCCTAAGTGGGGTATTACTCTCACTAGGGCTCAATATAGATAAATGATTGTAATAATGATTGTAAAGGTTGTAATAAAGGGGTGTATCAAGGATATAATAAGGATACTACATGTAAGGAAATGATGAAAAAGTAACCTAATATAAGATAACTAAGATTATTAAATTAACAAGAAGGTTATTAGTGTAATGGTCAACCAATGGGTGGTCTATGCAACCTAAGGTCACATGGAAAGTCTAAGCAACCACCCACACACATACACACACACTATCTTATTAAGGATAAGGAGGAACATAAGCAAGGATATACACACATTCATAATAGCAATGAACATAAAATGTTTAATCTAATAAGTAAATAAATTAAAGAGAGTAAAGATAGATATATTTACCTTTGGGTGGACATGTCAATAGTTAAATCTCCCCCTTTGACTCAAGAGGCACTTTGCATTAGATGTTGTTGGTTGAAGGCCTCAAGTGGTAAGATGAAGACCTAAGTATCCTTATTTTGGACTCAAAATACTAGGTGTACCTTCTCTATTTGACTTATTTTATTGATATTCAAATACCATACATGACTAAACCTCCAAGATAATGTTCTAAACCTCTAACTCCTAAAAATACTACTTAGGAGCATAAATGCGAGTGAAAATAGAGTAGATGAGTATGTGATGTGTATTTGCAATGAAATACGACCCCTATATATATATGGATATAATACTCCAAATTAAACCTAAATATTAAGTTAATGGTATCAGTCAAGTTGATATAGTTGGGAAATATTGGTTGATACAGTACATATGACATATGTATACTTGGAAATGTATCAACTAGGCTGATATAGTAAAAACAAGAAAAATATGAAATACACTATATTGGTTGGGTTGATACAGTAGGATATAGGGAAGTTATCAAATTTGTATGAAAAGTAGATAGAGATGTAAGATAGAAAGGAGACTTAGGTGAGGTCATACTAATATTAATAAAAGTTTGAAAAATAGTATCCAAACATCTCTCATACATTACCATCAGTTGATCCCACCCTATTATTAGTGTGCCTTTTAAGGTGTGAACTTAGTAAAATTTATGAGTCAATGAGCCTCTATTGGATAACATGTTAGTATTTTAATAAATTGAAAAAAATTAGGTATATACACAAAATACTTGTACTTTTTCAAGAAGACACAAAATAACCCAACCATAGAAATTAAATGAATCAACCTAAATGCATGTAAGAGTAACTTAACCATGTAATTTTCAATGCATCAAGTATAAATTCAATAAATATTAACTTAACCATGTATTTTTTGAAATCAAATACAACTCATCCAATGATAACTTTTGATAATAAAATTCTAAAAGTAGGGTGATAATAATAAAAAAACATGGCCATGGGTTTCTAATAGTAAAACTAACTCAACCATGATAATTTCAATGTATCAAATACAATTATGATTTAGTTTTTTTAATGTTAATGCATTTATAGAAAGGAAAACCCAACCATGTAAATCAACCAAAATAACTTAGCCACAAGTAATACTAAATCCATAAATGTATATAGACCTGAGCTTATCAGCTTCCAAGAATGAACTCAAGGAAAAATCAATGAATAAATTTCAAACAATAATTACTTATAGGCTCAATCCCAAAAACCACTTAAACATACCCTTTTATATTTTCAAACAAAAAATAACACGTCTTTAAAAACAAAGTTATGGAGTAATGGCACTAAATAGCTAATGGTTCGATCCCAACTTCTCAAATGTAGCCTCAAGCCACCAATTTAAATTCCCAAACCTTTAAAAGGATTTCCCATATTTTTACACATAGTCCACAATAACAACCCCCTCTAACTTGGCCCTAGGCCCTCTCAATAGGATCATGGCCATGCAAATTTTCCCTAATATTTGACATGCAAGTTTCAATCCTATTAACAAGTTAATTTTTAGTTATCTAAACAAAAATAAATTATAGAAGCTCATTATAAACTTATAGATTACTTTGCACCAAACTAATAATTTAAACAATTAATACATCAAATAATTTCTCGTAACTAATCAAAATTTCAAAATTAAACACATTATTATTTTACCTCTTTAACTATCATGCTCATAATCATGTTAAGTTTGAACTCCACCCTTTATTCATTCATGGGTGGATAAATAAATTATTAGGAATTTGCTCAGACATGTTGGCCCTACCCAAAAATGATGGGTTTAAAAAATCAAATAGCTAAACCATCTCCATAAACCCTAACTAGATCAATTTGATATTTAACTTGAGTTGAGTTAGGTTACCAAAAAATAATTCTTCCCACATAATTCAAATTCCAATAATCTAATTGGCTAGGTATGGTCTTAGAGGTGGTGAATTCCACAATATCTAAAGTTTATATTTTGTTTTCATGGCTTCAACTAATGTCATGAGAGACATGGGCCAAGCTTTTCATATAAAGCACATTGGCTTTGTTTACTTTTAGTTAAAATGCCTATCGACAACATTACTTCTAATGCTAAATATCATGCCTCTCTTACATTTGAAACAATTTACTTTACCTCTAACCATTTTTATTTCTTTACCTTGCCTCCATGGGATCAAATTTCATGATGTTCAAGGTAACAAATGAAGATGATAATAAAACTCATAATATCTCATTTTACTAATAGAGTCACATTAAGACTCAAATCGATTAAGTTACTAATGTTGATAATGCAATAGCCTATAAATATAAGTGATATTGACTTTATCAATAGCTACTTATTTATCAACATAATGAATCAAATAAAAAGTTTAAGAATGAAAACAATTCAAATTTAAATTCAGTGTAACCCCTTTCCAATGTTGTGGTTTTTTATGCTATCCAAATGGATCTTAAAACACATTAAATACTCCAATCCAAAATGTACCTATGATCATGAAATATCAACAACATATGTATGTTCATAAATTTAGAATATATGCATCTCATTAATAGAATGGAAATCAAATCAGAGTACAAAAATGTTATCAAAACATTTCTAGATTCCAAACATAAACTATAATTATTCTAAAAAATTATATAATACAATTGTTACAGTAATCCATTCAAAATTTCCTTTTTCCACAAATGATAAAAAAATTAATCAAATGTTAAGAGACTAAAAACAACACTAATATAAGCTCTTAGATTTGGAGATATGACACAAGTGTGAATCCAATTTAAGATATCAAGTTAATTCATGTTGATCAACATCATGAAATCTACCATGAAAAATAGGAAGATCATTTCCTTTATTATCAACCACATCAATAATTTTTTCCATTACAACTATGTAATAAGCAAAAAAGTAGAAATTAGATCTAAAACCCTAATGTAAAAATATGAAACCCTAAAAAGGTAGAATGAAATGTTAAGGGAAACTTACATTTTATCACACTCAAATAATAATGGGTTCACTATAATTTTCCATCTTATTTAAGATTTAGTTATTTAAATAAGATAAAACCTTTAAATAATTAGATTGTATAATATATGTCTAAATTACACATATCTAAATGTTTAAAAAATATCAATATTTTATTTATTGCACTTTTTTATACAAATGACCAAGAGGATAGGTTAATTAGCTTATTTATGGTTTATTTTGCTCTATGTTTATGTACTATCATCAGAAATGATCTGAAATAGATATATGGTCAATCAGATGAAGATAATGACTATTAGAACATCTCTAGATGGCTTTGGTAATGTTCAGATGCCTAAGACAATTGGATATGTTTATTGATTTCCAAGACTATAATTTATATTTTTTCATTTTTTTTCCCTATAGATCACTTTCATGCCTATCAATATGTTTCTTATGTGATTTTAGAGGCTTGATCTTGTGGCCAAATCTAGATTTGTCTTCCTTTAACTTGAAACCCTAGCTCCACTTTAGACACTTGATTTTCTTATAATAAAAGATGGGTTGGACAACCCTAAACACCCCCCACTAAGTGGTTAAGCATTACCTATGTTATAATACTCTAAATAGGGCTCAAACCACATGTAGTTTTCCCACCTACGTTAATGTGTGCTCAATAATGATCTACTAGGACTTATGCATCCTGTGTAACTTTCAATATTTATAAACCTTTGATTTTGACCTTGCAACAGTTTTAGACATGGCTTACTAACTACTCCTTTTAGGTGTTTTTGGATTTGGATGTTATAGGGTAGTGCCTCAAGGATATGTAGATGCATTCTTCAGTGTGCTAGTGTAATGTTAGATAAGTATAGATGCTTATTAGATAGAAATAATCTTAGGCATGATGTGTGTGTGTGTGGATCACCCTCTATAAATTACATGAAAAACATGTGGGTCAACCCAAAGCAAGGGATTGACTTTAAAAAATAGTTGTTTGGATAACCTATGATATCTCTAGCATAGTCATATATTACTAGTAACTAGTATCATCTGACTATTATAGTAATTATCTAAAATGAAGAGGATAGTTATCTGGAGAACAATAACATTATGCTTATTATGTTAAATTTTTAGGGCACAAACTAGGGAGATCTTGTGTGTTAATGATGATAAATCAGGAAGGCCAAGCTTGTAGGTAAATAAATGGCTAAGAGAAAATGTGAGCAAAAGTCATATGTGTACACGCAAATCATATATATTAATTAAAATTAACATTATCAAATTTATGTGTCTATAATATATACCTTAGAATAAATAAAATTTTAAAATTATTTGATTATTTGGACCAAATTTAGACTTGTTAAATTTACAAATAAAAAATCATAAAAACAAATCCCCTTTGAATATTTTGTGTGCCATAATCCTAAAATAAACAAGTGTCCTCTTTCAAGTAGCGAATGGTATGAATGAATGGAAGAATTTAATAGCATCTACAAGACCAAGTAGTATATGGGACCAAGAGTAGAAATAAATATGTTTTGTGCTAACACCACCACTTGACACAAGGGCAATCATACTATTCTTTCAAAATTTATAATCCCTTTTTAATGTTAACTCTTATACTATGGATCTAGATTAGAAAACTTGTTTTATTCAACCTTGACTCTTAGAAAAAGTTAGTCAAGTTGTCTTTCCTAATACAAATGTCATTATATATTGTACACTCCATAATGAAGTGTCATTTATCTCCATTGCTCCTTTGTCACAAAATAAACATTTTCTCATTTCCCATTTTTCCTTAGGCATTGTCTACCTCTAGTTTCACACCTAAGATAATTTGAGCTTAACCTTAATTATGCCATCAACATATTTACTATACATTTGATTACTTCCCCCATGTATGTCTTTTCTTCATGATTTAAAGTGGGATTAAATTCTTTGATGTAATATTATTTCTTCCATCCCAGTTGATTTATTCACATGATTGTCATAGATTTATCTCTCACATACTTTTTTATTTCCTCATTGGTGTTTGGACATTATTGCATGTTGATGTCCCATTTACTCATCCATTTGTAGTTTTGTTTCATCCACATGTTTTTTATTCTACTTAGCTCTTCTTCTATTATCATTTTGGACAATCAATGATTCTCCATACTTTACGTATTTTTAAAATAATTTAATGTATAAGTCATTGTTGATTATTCCAACATAAAGGTACATGTTTTAACTAATATAATCTCATATGGGATTGAAGATTTAATTTTGAAGATGTTTATGATTAAATGAGTTTGGATTCTCTGCTATGTACCTAGGGATATGATATATTATTATATATGGGTTGATGGAGATGTTGAGATGTGGCACACATCCCCTTTAGTAGTTATATGGGTCTGATATATTAGTAATGGAGTGACTTGTGGAATTAGTAAATTGGGTAATGTTTAGCCTACATTGGGATTAAGAGGTTGCCCATCCATTATATTTATATATAAAGGAGATGATTATCATTGTAAAGATATCAAGTAAGCATTGAGTCTTCTATTGTAAGAGGATATTGGAGTTTGCCCCTCAAAGAGACATTGTGGAGTTATTCCTTTCTAAAGGAGTATTGTTGGTTTTGCCCTACCTTAAGGGTATTCTACATATATTGAATATTTGGACATTTTGGTCCACCAATATCTATTTTGTTGAATTTATCTACATTTATTCTACATTATTTCTGAATATTATAAGTGTGGATCATAACATTCTCTATATTTATCTCCAATTTAGGTCAAAAACATTGTTTCCCTAAAATTCACATCCATATAGGACCACTGGTGTGATAAGTAGGTTGAAACAAGGTTCTCTTGGTTTTTGAATACCATAATGTAGATATTAAAATCTGATTATATATAAAATTTTAGTCTTGTACACTTGACAAATACCAACCAGAGATCTACCCTTAATTTTTATACCTTCTAGTTGTTGAAAGTCTTGCATTTACCATATCACTATGCTTAAATACTTATCTTTTAGTCTGAATCTATCATTCTAATGACCTATATCACATGTACACTACAAAAATCTTAAAATGTGATCTGTATCCTTCACTATTAATTTCATACCTTAAGTAGTTTTCTATCTTTTATAACATTTACATTTATATAGGGACACTAGTGTCAACACTAATATCCAATTTCCTTATCAATGTTTACACCTTAAAAGTCATCCAAATTGTAAATCTTTTGAAATCTATGGGTTGACTATTTGTCTTATCTAACCCTTATATGAAATACTTTCAAAAGGTGTTATATATAAATATAAAACAAAGACCATTCATCATGATCAATCACACATGTAATAAATACTAAGCAAGCACCTATTTAAGCTCATTCAATCAATTATAAAACTATGTTTTGTTTCCCTATTCTTCCCTATTTCTATATTAGTTATAGAATTAATCATAATACATATTTGAATCATTCAAATAATAACCCATGAGTGGTATTTTTTAAGTTACAATCTAGATCATTACATGCCCTTGCATATCCCATATTGCACCCTTATTCACATACAAGCCCACACTTAGGGGAGAACTACATATGTCTAATTCCCTCCTTAGAGTATTGTCTATGTAGGTAGGGTTCACTTATAGAGGGGTCCTTGAGGTCAACTCAAATTTTTGAAGTCACGAACCCATTACTGGTAAGGTGACCTAACTTAAGGTGAGGAATTAGGGTTTTAGATATACATAATAATACAAATCATTTATGTGAAATCTAAACATATCAATAAAAAGGTGACATAAAACCCTAATAGGCATACACAATCACTTCATAATATAATGAATATTTCATATAGGGAAAATCCATCAAGACATAGATAGAAGCATTGACTCAAGTGTCCACATGTTGATGGAAGTGTCTAGGCCTCTAGAAATAATATTTTCAAAATCTAATGGCTGGGTCTTGAGAATCAACATCCCTGATTCCACCTCTACACAAAGTAGGTTTTCATACACATAAATAACTTAATTATTATCCCTTCTTTATGTTTCAATTATCAAAATATCAATTGGCATTGTACTTTCCATATTTAGTAATTTTCTAGATATAGTGTATTGTGTTATTTGAATAATTTAATTTACCCTACTCTAAAATAGTTTTATTCATCCATTTGATTAGGCTAGTATACCCCTTTAACCCTAATACCTAATCTTAAAAAAGGGTTAAACATTTGGTGAACTTAACCTTTGTGTTTTTTAGTGAAAACCCTAGCTTGCCCTAGTATTTTCTAATTTTTGCTTTACCAAACTATAAAATATCTTAAAATAAGACTTGCCTTTATTACAAAATAAAATCAGTCATGCTCAATATGGATATATATACTGTCTTTTACATTGGCAAGTATATGATGATAATCACCACTTGTTATTTTTCATGTATTACTAAATAAATAAAAGTAATAATCTAATGGTTTAAGCAAATTTATCACAACAAAGAGACATACTTACAACAAGATAAGAATCAAATTTATCTTTACAATTCCTTTTGAAATAATATAGAACCAATATCTAGGCACCAACATGCATCATCTCAACCCTTTGTTCCCCTAGATCCTATTCAATTTATAGCTACCATCATGTACCCATTAGTCACCCATAGTTTATGTTGGATTTTTCAATCCATGTTATCACTACATGAAAAGGAAAGGGTTCCCAACCTATCCCACCTCCTATAAATATATAATATTTCCCTATTAAGCCTAAGCTAATAATCAAATCTAAAGGATATAATCTTGTTAACCAATTACACAATACACATGCCAATATCTTGATACTATCTGACCCTAAATTAGATAAGGATCCTAATATGGGTAGATAGGGTTAAGAATATAGAAATGAATAAGCACAAGGGTGATAAATATAGCTATAGTAGGCTAATTAATTGAAAAACTTAGATAGTTTGTATATTAAATTTATTATGTTGAGATATGTTTAAAATGAAAAGTATAACTATGATAGATATTATAATGATAATGAAAATAAGATGTTTAGTTGGTTTTAATGTTAATAAAGATATGGATCTGGAATAAATAGGAAGAACACTAGAAGAATTTTTTGTAATAGTCTCTAAATTATGGATTAAGTGCCTTTGTAACCATTGAAACTTACATCAACTTGGGACGATTGCATGGACACTAGTGTCTAGATTAGATTTAGGTGCTCAGTATAAAATAATTACTAAAATAAGATGTAACCACCTGGATGCTTCTAGGTTTGTCATTGCCTTCACTCTAGTGAATTTAGATCGGGGGCATGGACTATTGTTCCTTGTCAAATTATAAAACCCTACTTATTCATCTTCATATTGGTTGTAGAAAAAATAGGTTATTGGGTACACAGTGTCAAGTTTTCCCAAAGACCCCTCTATCAATGAGTGTTGCCTACATAGCCAATACTTTGAAGAGGGCCTCAAACTTATGTAATTCTCCCATGTGTGTTGGCTTGTGTGTGAATCATGCAATATGCTATAAGCAAGTACAATAGTGACCTAGCTTATAAATTGGAAAATAGAGCTCTTTAGATACTCCTTCATTGCTTAAAACCTATATATATTTTGTCCCTATGACTGCTATGAGAATATGATAAATTAGGAAAGATTTTCTCAATTAAATGCTCTTTAAATGTTCTTTTATTTGAATTTTAGGTGAATTTATAATGAGGAGTGATCATGTATATATATCACTCCTATTAGTAGAATATCTTGCATAATGACACTTAGGATAACCATTAAGATATTTTTTATTTAAAAATTAGATGACTTTAGGATACTAGACAATTACATCGATGTAGGCATCTGACTAGGACATAATTGCTTAAGAAGCAAAAATTTAGGTATAGTTACAAAACTTGCAGAGGTGGAAGATAAGTAGGTTTTAAGTATTATAGGAAAGATATAAGGCCTAAGTCATCAACATAAGACTTCTCAAACTAAGAGATAGACCAAGGGGCATAAGAGAGTAAAAGTGACACTTGTGAAAGTATGAAAGGTCTAGAACTGTGAGGAATTGCCAAGGTCTAAATTTACCAAGTATACAAGATTGAGGTTCTATATAGTTCTTAAATGTTTAACCCTAAAATTTTGATCTAAGATGATCTTATAATTAATCCTAGATTTGGATTAAATGGATACATAAAAGTGAAATAGCATAAGGGTGATAATCAAATCTATAGGAGGGCAATTAGATGCTAAACTTAGATATAAACATACATTGAATTTCATATGTTGAGATAGTCTAAATATAAAAAGTAAAACTATGATAGATATAGAAATGATAAATAAGTGATGTACTTAGCTTATTCTAATGTCAATGGAGTTATGGTTTTAGAGCAGGAAAAAATTAGGTTAAAGGGATATTCTTGAATAGTCATCAGATTTTGGATTAGAAACTTCTGGTACTCTAAACACTAATGTCATCATCCTAGGATGGTGATGTCAACACTACTATCTAAGTTCAATGCAAGTGTAATGTATGGAATACCTATTGAAAAAGGATGCAACCACTAGGATGCTTCTAGGTTTGACTTCACCTTTACTCTGGTGCATTTAAATTTGGGTCATGGACTATTTTTCGTTGTGAGATGGAAAAACACTAGTTCTCTATCTTCATTGTGACGTTGGGGGAAAATGGGTTAGTGGTCACACAGTTTCAAGATGACCCTAAATACCCTACTTTCCTAGAGTGTTTCCTACATATCCAATACTATAGAAGAGGGCCTTGGACTCATGTAGTTCTCCCCTATGTGGTATCTTATGTATGAATCATACAATATGTACAAAGTAAGTATAACAATGACCTAGCATGTAACTTAGAAAATTGGGATTTTTGGCTACTCCTTTATTACTTCAGACTATATATGTGTTATACCTATGATTGATATGGAAATAGAGAATCTTTATTCAATTGAATTCTCCTTGAATGTTCTTTAGTAAGAATACTTAGTATTATTCCCATGTTGTTAGTTGAGGAATAAATGAGGGTTGATCTTGCATTTATATCAATCCATTAAAATTAATAATTCACATTAAAGCACTTAGGCCAACCATTAGGATGCATTTTATTTTCAAATTGAATGACTTTAGGGAACTAGACACTTGTATCAAGACAAGATAATAGCATCGACACTACTATCTATCTTATATGTTAGTGTCCAAGGAGTAGGAAAGTAGGTACAGGTTTATAACTTTTGAAAGATGGAATATAAGTACATTATAAGAATTTTAGGAAAGATATAAGACATGGGTCATCAACATAAGATCGATCAAACTAAGAGATATAAGCTAATGGGCATAAGATGGAGCAAATGCAAGACATGTAAAAATAGAAAAGGTATAAACTAAGAGGAAAAGCCAAGGTTTGAATTTACCAAGTGTACAAGACTAATGTGTTATATAATCAAAAAATATAATTTACATTTATTCCCCCCTTTAATCTAGTAATTAAATTATTATTTTAAAGGAAATAAATGCATACCTCAATGTGTATGCACACGTTATCTTTGTGTGTGCCCAATTTGAGTGTTTATTTAGTGATTGAACTACATCTAAGAGAATTTTATAGTATAAAATTAATACATATAATTTGGGATTGAAATTACTTGAAATAGATTAAAATTAAAAGAGAGGTTTAGGAGTACACCTGTTGTTAATGTAACTACCTTGCCTATTGGCATGTTATTTTAAAAATATGTATCATTTTAAGGCTCTAAAATTGATATTAGGATAAATATAGATAAATATTTAAAGTGCATATATACAAAGTGGGAGATATATATATATTGGAAGGTACATACCCCCAACTTTGGAGTAAAAGTGAGTTGCCACCTAGCAGTTGAGATTATCTCAAACGTGCAACCCAATGATACTTATAACTTGGTGAGGCTATATGATCAACTCCAACCTAAAAACATGGAAGGATTGAGTGATTTTATCATCTCAACCATACCAAGGTGAACCAACTACTTTATTAGATTGGATTAACAAAGTTTATAAAATTCTATGGGATATTAGTACAAAAAAATTTGTGGTGTCGTAACAGTGCATAAAAGAGTTTTGGAATTTTAAATTGATTTGAATTTTGAAATATTAGGCACATGTTGTATAAAATATGCACCTTAGATATGTATCATGCTAAAAGGTGTATAACAATAGTACCAATGTATAGAATTCTACCATAATTATGAATCTAAATCATATAACTATGTGTTTTGGCCAATTTGGAAAATTGTGTAAATGTGGAGAACATGCTTCTAAAGCATGTCCCCAGTATTAATGGAGAAATATGAAAATTAATATAAGTAGAAATGTGGAGGACATGTTTCCCAAAACATGCCCCCACTATAATGTAGAGATGTTGAATATTGAGTAGGTGTGGATAACATGCTTCCAAAGCATGTCCCTATTGGAGAATTTTTAGTGATGTCATGGAGGTGTCTAGGTGAGTGGATGAAGTGTCTTGATAGTATAAGTATCAATGACAAAGTGTGCAATGTGATTATCCTAGTATACTTGGTTGATCTTTAGTTTTAACATAGTTAAGGATGTTTAGGGATGAGTATGGTGATTTAAGGTTATGAAATAGGTCTCATAAGAGGTATTATAAGATTTGAATGCTTATGTGCATGAGTGGATTTCATCTGGTAGTTCATAGTTTTCATTTAAACATTTTGGGTCTAGTGAAAAAAAATCTACATTGGTAGCTTTCTGACATCACCATTACCATGTACAGATGATTCAAGGGGAGTTGGTCATATGGGTGTGATCACATTAGTCCTAAGTTGTTATGTTCCAATTTTCATAACATGAGGTTGTGTATAAAAAAATATATAACTATGTAAAGTTGGCTTCCTAGGTAGATTGCATTTTTTCCCATACTTAGCTAAATTTTCAAAGGGAGATCTAATGGTGTGTGTTTAATCACATCATAGATCTACGGCATGAAATTAATCTGAGCTTAATGTATAACTTCAATTAAAGCCAAGTAATCAATTTTATGGTATCATATTTCACATGTATGAAGGTTATAAGAGCATCTTGATATATGGATGGATTCATCTATGTGAGGAGATCATATGGTTCAAATTTTAGGTCATGAGGTTGAGCATAGCTAGAGATATGTGGGTGCAAAGTTAGCCTCTCAGACAGAAGTTCACTAAGTTTATATATTTAGCTAGACCATCACTGCACACCATGCAGATATGAATGAACTAACAAGTTTGTGTATTTAATGTAGGTACTTAGAAAGCCAATTGAGTTCAAAGGTTTAAATATAAATGTTGTCTATAATGCCAAGAAGATACCCTAAAAATTTGGAGTCTTGAAGTGATTTCTAGCTCAAGTTATAAAGCTTAAAAGTTTCTATAGTAGACTATGATGGGCTAGAGACCATCAAGTTTAATCACATTAAAGTTTGAGTTCATTGGTCAATAAGATCCAACAGTGAGTGCTTAATCATACATATTGATATTAATGGTACATATGAAGTCAACATGTCAAAGGTTGCATGCGCTATTGACAAATGTCACAAGATAGTTAATCTAATATAAGATCAATGGTGAATAGTGGTTCACACTTATGAAGATACATGGTATGGGATAAGTCAAAAAATAAATAAATCATGTGGGACTACCAAGTGTCACAAGCACATGGACTGATATCAAAGTGTTTAAAAGGCATGCAAGGGTGCCAAGTGTCATAATCATAGGAGTTCTGATCAAGATATAATAGTGTGCACTGTAAGATAAATACCTAGCTGATCCAAGGAGATTGATAGTGTGTATTTGATCAATTTTGAAAGGGTGCATGAGATGACGTAAAATTTTTTGAAGTTTAACAGTTGTTCAGTGACTATTGGAATTCAAATATTCAAATTTGTGAGGGAAGACCAGTCTATATTTTTTATGCTATAACTTTTGATATATGTAGAATTTGACCATGGTGTAAAAATCAAAGTTGTAGAGGACTTTAAGGTAAAACCATAAATATTTATTTGAAGTTTTATAATGTTCTTATAGTCAAAAAATTTTAGCTTAAAATTTGACTGTGTATGTGTTCATGCTTTGTAAGTAACCTGATAAGGGTAATTGAGTTCTTCTTGATGGTATTTCGATGTTTTAATATGAACTAAGTGATGGATTGTGTTTTAAAATTAATGAGGATAATTTATGTGGATTATAGAGGTTTGACCAATCCATATTTATTATGAATAAATGCTTCAAAGTTGACTATTTATTCATTAATGGTGCTATTGTGTACAAAATGTTGTTTGAGTAAATTGTGCTTTAGCAGAAGAGTATTTTGATAGGAGTAATCACCTTAAGATGTCATAAGGTTCATATGGTGTGGACTCATGTATTTGAAATTGATCTTATGTTCTTGTTTTACTCAATTAAGTTCTAAAGGGGTGAATAGGTCTCCATGAGACCTATAAGGGATACTAAGGCCTAATTGAAAGGTGTAGCTACTTAAGTGTGACCCATATTTTCTATGGTCGACCTATGAGAGTGGTGTTGAGTTATGTTATATGTCTTAAGGGATAATACAAGTATTATGTCCAACCTAGAAGATAATAATCATGATGACTCTATAAAAGGTGAAATCAAAGGTTATGATTTTTATACTTGTAAGAAGAGGTGTGTGTAAGAGTTGAAGAGCGAAGGAAAGAAGAAAGGGTGTGTGCCTAGTAGATGGATTTTAGAGTAGATCAGGTTGATGACTATGTGTATGACTTGTAGGTTATATTTTTGATATCAAAGACATTTTTATTATAGGTTTGGAGATTGGGGAGAGAAGAGAATATAAGAAGGATTTGTAGGTCTAAGTGTGTGTATGAGGGCATTTTGAGTGAAGATGAAGAGAGATTATGGCATGCCTATGTGAGAGGCTTGTATGAAATAGAGAGGGTGTTTTATAGGGGTTATAAAAATAGAGTTCCATCATCATGTGTTGAATACATCAATTTAATGCTAGAGATTTTCATATAATAGGTGTTGGGAGGGTGATCAACATCTAAGTCAGAAGGACTTGACCATCTTAAGGGCAGGTGATCCTTGTGGAATAGGCATTTCACTAAATTTTGGTCAAAAGGACTTGACCATCCTAAGGGCAAGTACTCCTTATGGATTAGGTGTTTCACTAAAGTCTATTCATAAGGACTTGACCATCCTAGGGGTAGGTGCTCCTTGTGGAATAGGTATTTCACTAAAGTCTCATGTTTGCATACTTCTTATAGGACAAGTAGTCCATGTGTTCTTAGGCTTCAGAGTGGGTTTTATTCGCCAAGAGGGTTTCCCACATAAATCATGTGTTATGTGTGTAATCTTGCATTATCTATTTTTTCATTACTATAAACATATTGAATGCTTTATGAATGGTTGTATTTAATGCTTAAGTGTTTGAAGGGTTTGGAAATCGAATTGGATTGTTTTCCACCACTAATTCACCCCCCCCCCCTCTTAGTGGTTTTTACCCCTAATAATTAGTATCAGAGTAGGTCCTTTGGTAAAGGCTTTATATCTTGAAAGAGATCTAAGGTACAATATGGGTAGCCATCAAATGCAAGAAGGTTTTTCCACTAAGAAAACACTAATGTTTAATGGATCCAATTATTCTTTTTAGAGTGAAAGGATGAAGACCTACATCATGTCCCTAGGGTTTGACACTTGATAATATATTTTGGATGGTTATTATGTACCTATTATTCCTTTATCTAATGTTATAGATAAGAAGTTATTTGAAAATAATTCTAAGGCAATGAATGTTATCACTTGTGGTCTTTTAGAGACTAAATACACCAAGGTAATCCATTGCATATCTACAAAGGAAATGTGGGATAAATTGAAGACTATTTATGAAGGAGATTCAAAGGTTAAGTTGCCAAAGTTGCAAAGTCACCAAAAATAATTTGAGAGTCGTAATAGGAAGGAAGAATATTTTTTGGTATCCTTTCAGTAGAGAGTTGATGAGATTGTGAAAATCATCAGAGATTTTGGAGAGAAGCTTGAAGAAGATATTGTCATTTAATATTTATTAAGGTCTCTCTCTCTCTCAAGTTTGATTTAGAAGTGTTTGTTGTAGAATAAATTCATGATCTTACTTAGTTAAAGATGGATGAATTGCATGGCATCCTTACTGCCTATGAGATGAGAGTAAATGATGATATACCACCAAAGAAGGAAGTAGAATTCAAGGTATAAATGAATCTAAAGAATGAGTTCTAAGGTAAGAAACTCAAGGAGGATGAAATATCTAATATTGATGAAGATGAAATAATTACTTTATTTACAAGGAAATTGAAAATAGGGCCAGGCAAGTATAAGGGTAAACTACCCTTCAAATACATCAATTATGGAGAGGTAGGACATTTTTCTAATATGTGACCTCATAAACATAATAATAATGATGATGAAGAGCATGGTGATGGAAAAGATGAAGACAAAAAGACATACAAGTTTGATAAAAGGAAGAAAGGATTCAAAAAGTATGTAATAAGAAGAAATCATTTAAGATCAAGAAGAGTCTCTGTACCAATAAAGATTGTAACTCATCAGATGAGAGTGAATACAGTGACTCAGAGTATGATCATAGAGACATAGTCATGTTGAAGATAAATCCCTCTTCATGGATGAGGAAGGAAGTTTCTCATATCTAAAGGATCCTACTTGGAGTGATTCAAAACATGATAAAGATGAGGTGGACTACGAGACTAGATTGAAGAATGCTCTTGAAGAACTGAAGATTTAGAAGAATATTAACAAGAAGATCAAGTCTCAAATCAAGTAATATGATGAACAATTCAAGACACCAAAGAGCATGAAGATATAGTCAAGTATCTCAGTTGTCAATTTGAAATCCTTTCTACAAGCCTGAAAGCTAAAGAAGATGAATGTTCAAGGTATGAAATTGAAAATGAGTCATTAAAAGATGAGTTAGAGAAGACATCTAGTAAGATGAAGTCATTTGTGAGAATTGAAAAGAGCTCAAGTGATTTAGACAATATCCTAAGTGATCAAAAGCATGCAAGTGATAGAACTGGTCTTGGATACAAAGAAGAACCAAAAAAAGAAACTCAAGACAAGATGAATACTAATGTAAATCAGATCTTGAAGGTCAACAATCAGTCAAGGAATGAATATGTTGGCAGAATGAAGATAATTTAGGTCAAATAACCAAATGCCATGAGGTATGAAATTTTTAATGGTTATTGTTACACATGTAATCAGTTTGGGTATAGAGCTAGAGAATGCAAGAGACTTGTTAGAAATGAGTTTGCATGGAACTATGATGGGGGTCATTAGTCAAAAGGTGAGTCTTTTTCAAAATGAGTAGTTTGTTTCAATAATTAAAAGAATACACAGATTTCAAGATTTTGTTCTAATCAGGAAAGGTAGGATAAGCTTATTGCAAAAGGTATAGTGTGATTTAACTATCAATAGAGTGGTTGCATTGCTAGATTATATAAGCAAAGGCCTACAAGATAGAATAGGTTTAATCAAGATCCTAGAGTGTAAGAAAGAAGGCAAGTTAACTCATGGAGACCAAAGGTGGTAAGTGTAAGTCATGATGATTCTATAGTTTCAATTAATTTGTTTGTTATGGTAGAGAATGTTATAGAAGTTGGAGAGTGTCAAGATCTCTCATTGTCTACTCATGTTGTGAATGAAGAGACCAAACTCAAGGAGAAGACCAAGTTTCTAGTTGAGGCTAGTTATAAGGTGTGATTGGATGTTAATGAACAACTTGATATGTGTGAGAAAGTTTTAAGCTTGGTTCTTATATTGTTATAGTTTAAAGGTGATGTTTTATAATGAAATTAAGATACTTTAGTGATCAAGGTATGTCAAGATTCCATAGTTGCTCCAAATGTTGTATATCTTATCATAGAAGAGAAAGTGAGTGATTTAGAATAGGAACAAATTATCAAATTTTAGACTAAGAAGAATAAGAACAAGAATTATTATAGCTATAATAGGATTATAGTGGTTACTAAGGAGACGTTAGCCACTCTTGGCTTCACTTTGTTTTAAAGCATTGTCGTGTAGAGAAGGTCTTTGTCTATGCTTCTTAAGAGACTAATTTTAGTGGAGAAGCAAGTGTTGTTGTGGTGTTTTTTAAAAGGTCCTAGAAGGCAAGAGATGAGTGTTTCCAATTGGATTTGGTGTGTCAAGATAGGAGAAGTGCTTTGATGAGGTCAGAGTGATGTCATAAGGTGTTTTTGTTATGTATGCAGTGGCTATAGGATCAGAATGAGTGTTTTTAGGTGGCATAATGAAATTTATGGAATGTCAAGAAGATTTTGGTGCTCAAAAAGGTTTGTGTACTTATTTTTGATGTGTTTGAGGTAGTTTTGTGTCTTGAAGATCTTATTTATGCCTTTTTGAGGTTCTGTGTGTTCCTAGTTTATCTTTCTTGTTGTAGATCAAATACATGATATAAGAAGTCAAGGTTCCCAAAGGTGTGAAGTCTCAAATCTTGGTCCATAAGTGTGTGATGGTTGTCTCTAGGTGTGTAAGAAGTTTTAGAGGTGGGTTTTGACTAGAAGGAGGTTTGTTGACCTTGTTTGTTTTAAGAGTCTAGAGTTTTAGGTTATGCTATAAAAGTAGTTTGCATTATGAGTTTGGGTCTAAGGATTATTAATAGGTTTAATGGGCCAAATGGATTTTCAAATCAAGCTTCACATATATTTGAAGGTTTGTGTTTTGAAAATTATTCAATTTTTTGTCAAAATGGGGGCCTAATTGACTAGTAGATTTATGAAGGTAGTATGTTACAGAGGACCTAGGTGATGCAAATTGGTGTGATTAAGGGGAAATATGAGAGTGATCTAGATATTAATTTCTAGGTCTTGAAACTATGTCTACTAAAATTTTTGGGCTTTACAAGTTCTAGGTAGGGTTACAAGGAGTCTAAACAGGCGTAGTGTGAATATTTGATGTTTTTCTTAGTTTCTCCAAAAGAGCACAACATGAGAGTTTCAATGTGAGTTATTAGGTTTGTTTAGAGCATGTTTCCTATTTAGTGAGAGGCATGAAGTTATATTGGTGGTCCTTGAGGTGGCTTGAGAGAGAATACTAGTAAGCCTATATGGTGGTTCTTCATAGTGTGTGAAGATTTGAAGATGCTCAAGAGGTGAAATGGCTCAGAGATCTTAGGGGAATCCCTCTTAGATGTTTATTAGTGAGTTATATCATATTTTAGTGCTTTTTTTGTTCTTTCTTCATTAGTTTTAATGTTTGGTTGAAAAGAGTGTTGGCATGTAGAAAGAGGAAGTTATCAAGGCAAGAAGAGGTAGGCTCAAGGTAAGGGGGATTTTTTATCATCTTTATAAGGTGTGTTGTCCCCCAAAAATAGCTGTCATTTTTGGGAAAACATTTGAAATATTTTTGGTCTTACAGACCAAAAATTGTATCTTCCATTTTCAAATTTTGTCTTAGACACTCAAATTCCTCATTTTCCAAGATTCTCATAAAATCTATGGACTCTGCAGGTAGGTTCATTTATACAGGTTCAAAGACTTCTACAGGTGCTTTCAGTTAAAAGAATCAGTTTTCAACACTTAGTCATTCTCCAGAATTGGTTCAGAGCTTTGGTTCAGTTGAAAATCTTCATCGACAAGCATTTGAGTGCTAAAAGAGACTTGAACCACTTAACCATTGAGCCATTGAACCAATTTGGTTCAAATGTTAAATGGGTTCAAGGTTCAACAAGTTCAACATTTTTGGCAAGAGTTAAGCACTTCATCAAGGTTCAAAGTTCAATCATTACAATTGGTTCATCGGATTCCAAACACTTGGCCAAATCAAGGTGGCTTAAATTGTTGAACCATTGAACCACTTTGGTTCAAAGGTTCAACGGGTTCAAGGTTCAATGGCTTGGTTAAATCAAGTGGTTTAACACTTTATTTCACTCAGGTGGTTCATTCCCTTCATTTTAGCATCTTTTGGTTCAACCAGATAATTCACTCAGTTGGTTCATTCTTTCAGTTCATCTTTTGGTTCAATGTCTCAAGGTTCAATAGCAGGTTCAAAGACATTTTCAAAGCTTTTTTTGAACTATTGAGCCAAAACTTGGTTCAATGTTTTGGTTCAAAGACATGGTTCAAAGGCAAGTTCAATGTTCGATTTAATGATTAGTTCATTCATTGAACCATTGGCTTGAACCATTTTTGGTTCAACCGATTGGTTCAACATCTTGGTTCAATGGAATGGTTCATTGCCAAAGTTCAAAGGGATGGTTCAATGCAAAAGGAAGCTTCCCAAAGGATAAGTTCCCTTGCGGAGGACACTTAATTAATAAAAGCACCCTTCATAAGGGTCATTTTTCAAGAAAGTTGAAAGGTAATTCTTGTAGATTTGTTTAAGGCATTTAAATTTTGACTAAGACTTAATTCTTTAGGATTTTTGTCTGAAGGAATTCTTTCTGACAAAAATTTTGAAAGAATTCTAAGTGGCCGCGGACCTCAAAGGAATTTTCAAAGAACAGTCAACATTTCTGCAAACTTTTTGTCCACGAGAATTTTCCCTGGGATTTTTTTCCACAGGAATTTTTCCTAGGCTTTTGTCTGCAGGAATTTTCCCCAGGGACATGTCCATAGGGAAATGTCCATGGGAAAAATGTCTGTGGGAAACATTCACAAGAGAAATCCCAGAGATTTGTCTGTGAGAACTTCCAAAGCAAAGGGTTGCCGAAGGACCCCACTCTCGGCGGCCAAAGTAAAGGGCTATTCTAACTCGACATAGGTCATTTCTCAAGGCCCAAAAGGGCAAGTCCAATCTGGAAGAATACCAAGCTGAAAGCTGAAAGAGGACCAAGGGGTGACGTGCCCAAAGACATCAAATTCAACATAGCTGACTAGCCATTGGAAGCATAGTGATGGGCTCACAAATGTCAAATTGAAGATAATGAAATAGCTGTTGATCCTTTGAATTCACAGACCCAAATGCATTCCCAGAATTCAAGACCAAAACTAGAAAAAAGTGAGGAAAGGCAGAACAATGAATGAATCCAGGGTCTGATTCAATTAACCAAAAAAGGAGGAATGATGAAGACAAGATCAGACTGCCAGCTAAACATTGAAAGTTGCAATTTTCAATTGTGTGGCTTGTTTATCTACATTGAGAAGATCAAATGGGTAAAATGCCCCAAAGTTTTAGCCTATCTTCCTAACAGTTCCTAATGCATCTTGATGTATTACTATTCCTGAGTCCTTCTTGAAGTGGCTATATAAGGGAATTTATTTCATTGTAAATGGATATCTCTTTTTTGACAATCTAAACAAAACTCTACCCAAATTGAGAGGCATCATCGAGACTTTGTGCTCAGTCTGTTAATCATATTTTGTTACTAGAATAAGAAAGCAAGGGACTTTTTCAAACTTTGTGCTGTGATTTCTTTGTTATTAAGGAAATTGTTCTTATGTCTTTTTCCTTGATATATTTTTTGTTCCATTAATTTAACAAGTAGGATTAGTAAAAATAGTCAAGAAGGTGTCCTGAAGAATCAACTATGGAGAGACTTTGTGCCCCCATAGCTGCCTTCAGTGTGTTTTCTTTTCATTACTATTTAAAGGACTTTGAGAAGACTTTTTGCCCTCATTGTCCTTCATATATTACTCTTGAGCATTTCAGGTGGAGACTTTGTGATGTATCTCAATTTGCTGGTTACTACACCCTCAGTTACATTCTACTTTTATTTCCAAGAGTATTCTTGTGGTTGGCTGAATAGTTCTTCTGAAAGAAGAGGATTGTTGTCTATCATTTCCCTTGATTTTTTCCTTTGTTTTACACACATCATCTCTGAAGAAAGAGATATGGATGGCTTGTTCTACCCTTGAGTATTATTTTCTATTTATACATACATACATATATATATATAGCATATCCACAGGGAACCTCCCCTTGATGAGAAGAGAGAGCAGTCTCCTTCTGATGTGATAAACTTACACATTTGGATGACTAATCTTCCTACTTTGGCTGATCAAACCTATTTTGTTTACCAGTATGCTGATAGACAAAATATTCAACCAATAGTTTTTGGTGACTCCACTAGGGAAATACCCATTATCCATTTATAGCCTATCCATTCACCTCCACACTAACCAGGAAAGAATGCACAGTTTAAAGCCTCAAGCTTCAAACTGAATAAAAGTCAAATCTTTTCCATTTTTGTTTTATAATCTGGCAAATTCAAGGTATACACGAAGCCAAAGGGCTAAAGGTATCATTGACCCTGTGTTTGAGCTGGTATAGCAAAGTGATTTTGATCTATTTCCTTCACCATCTCATCTCCAATGAACCAAGATATTCCCTCCTACTAAAGCTAGATCTCCATTACCAGATGAAGTATCTACTTCTACTATTGATAAAGTTGTGCCTGTAATTACCCCTTTGAGATTTGTTATCCCTCCTTTTCAGAATCCTATAATGGTAGTTCAAGGCCCCTGGGGTAATGCTTTTGGTCCTCTCAATATTACTCTTCCTCTACATGAGCTTCCATGCAGTTCTAGGAAAAATTTCCCTAAATTCTATGGTGATGGGAAAGTTCATCCTGATGAACACATTGCAGCATTCAGTATAGCTTTTGGAGTAATCAGAGTAGAATTTTAAGATGTAATAGTCAAGATTTTTGTTGAAACACTATAAGGTGCTACTGCAGATTAGTTTTACCATCTACAGGCTCAGTCTGTGACTAATTGGAATACTCTTAAAGCTAAGTTTGAAGCCAGATTCAAACCTGTAGAAGATGCACATGCACTTTTGGCTCAACTTACACAGATGAAGAAAGAGCCTCATGAGCCTATGAGAGACTTCATAGCTAAATTTGACAAATTGAGAAATAGAATCCCTATAATTTCTAGACCTACAGCTGAGAATCTCAAATGCTTTTTCATTAATTCTCAGCTACCTAAAGTCAGTTTTCTCTTGAGACGTGTTGGTCAAATAGATCTCACTATAGCTCAAATTTTGGCCACTGAAGTAGAAGATGATCTCATCTTAGTAGGGAAGATAATAAGAGATCCAAATAGAAATAGAGCTTCATCATCTTCTGAATTTACATCTTCAAGCACCACAGATCCAATGGTGTAGAAATTAGCAAATGAGTTGCTTGATCTCAAAAAGCAAATGGCTCAAGGAATGTCTTCTACTTCTACATACAGAAGGACATTCCCAAATTAGTCATACAAGGGCAATGTTGCCAGGAACTAAGGGCAACAAAATTGCCTTCCTCCCCCACAAGGGAAACTTGCCCTGGAAGCTCCTCTAACCAATTCAACAATGGGATACCTTGAAGTAGAATCAAAATTTTCTTTCCAGTCTGAATTGAATCAAGAAAATGATGTTGATATCATTAAATAAAATCAAGAAGAATTAGCTAGCAACTCCCACATTGGTTTCCTGAATTACTAGGATGAACCTGGAAGCAAAGGAGAAGCTTCAGATGGATCATATGTAGTGTTTACCAGATCTAAGAACCAATCAGTCCAGCAAGCTGATAAAGAGAAGATAGAGGAACAACCTCAACCAACAATCACAATTGCTAAGCATGGAACCACTCTACCTTTTCAATCAAAGGATTTGGTCATCACTCAAAAGGTAAATACATCCATTTTGCCTTCACCTTCTACTCCCAATTCGCAAACCAGCCCACCTCCCATCCCTCCTAAAACTTAGAAAGTTGAAGTACCTTTCTTTGTACCTAGCTCAATTTAGCCATTTGACATAATTGATCATGTCAAAAAGATAAAAATAAAAATGTCTAAATTTGAATACTTGCAATCCAACCTGGATCAACTAAATAAGCCAGTTTAATAAGTTAAAAATCAAACCTTCCCTATAGGACAAAAAGACAAAAAAGTTATTCCTAATTCTCCAAAGAATATGCCTATTCCAAATAATTTGGTCATTACTCCTCCAGCTGCTCCTGGAAAAATAGAACCCTTCTATGTTTCCTTGTTAATTAATGGCCATAAGCTGAGTAACTATATAATAGACTCAGGCGCATTTGACAATGTCATGCCTACTAAAGTCACTGAGTCTCTTGGTCTCACAGTAACCAAGACATTTGGGAGATGTTTCTCTATGGAGAACAAGAAAGTACCATTGTTGGGGAAAATCAAAGATGCCCAATTTGCATTCACAGCCTTTCTAGACAAGAGGATTAAGATGACTGTCTTGGTGGCTGATGTCCCAACATCTTATGGCATTTTGCTTGGACAAAATTTTTGCAAGGATGTGGGAGGAGAACTAAGCATGGACCTGTCTGAAGTAAGGATCCCTATCTAAGGTGTAATAAAGAGATTTCTCCCTAAAAAGGAGGCAAAATACGTGGTTACCCAAACATCATCCCCTATAGCACAAATTCTATTTGAATCTTTAGGCAGGGGTAATTATTTCTCTACCATAGAGGATGTTCATGTTCTTATAGATGAAAGTCCTATAGCTGACAATCCAAGAATTGATCCAAATAAGACTTCAGGAGAATTGGTAGATCACAGTATAAACAAGGAAGGATCTTCCATCTCTAATGAAGAGAAATCTGATAGGAGATCAGCTTCTAATGATGACAGCAATTCTTCCACCAATGATAGAGTTGGGACTATGTTGATATCTCCTCAAAGAGATATTCTTCTTTCATGCCATTTTCAAGTCAGCAACACCTTCAATACAGCTGGATGTGAATCTCTGTTGCCTAAATTGAAGATTGCTCAAGATGAAGAAGTCAAACTCCTTCACATCAAAGGAAATGTTAATCTAACAATTTGTCAGGAGTTTGAATTGGACGATCTAATCATGTGCTGGAATGGACTAGCAGAATAGCAAGTTATGATGGTGGACCATGCTGCTACAAATCAAAATCAAACAAAGGGACCTTTCACCAAGAAAGCAAGGAGTGATGGTTTCCAGTTTGAAGATCACATCCTGCCTTGGAACAAGAAGAAGAAAAGGCCAAGAAGAAGACATAGAAAATTAGTTTCTTGGTGGAGAGCTCCATTTGCTCGTCACCATTTTTGAGGACAAAATGTCTTCTTGATAGTTTACCAAGATGGTGCACTATTTTCACTATCTCTCAAGAAATATCTAAAACACTTCAACTCTTGAAATATTAGATCATTGCATATGTATATATGTATATTTGTACAGTTTTTAATTCTATTTTGTTTTGTTTATTTTCTTTTTGATGTCTTTCATTTCTGGGTATCATTACTATGAGGCCCAATGGTACACATGAAGACATTTGAAATTTTGGATTATACTCCTTTCAATTCATTTTGCAATTGACACAAGTTCCCCAACTGGAGCCAGCTATTATCCCCCAAAAATAGTTGTCATTTTTGGGACAACATTTGAAATATTTTTGGTCTTACAGACCAAAAATTGTATCTTCCATTTTCAAAATTTGTCCTAGACACTCAAATTCCTCATTTTCCAATCTTCTCAAAAAATCTATGGACTCTGCAGGTAGGTTCATTTATACAGGTTCAAAGACTTTTACAGGTGGTTTCAGTCAAAAGAATCAGTTTTCAACACTTAGTCATTCTCCAAAATTGGTTCAGAGCTTTGGTTCAGTTGAAAATATTAATCAGCAAGAATCTGAGTGCTAAAAGAGACTTGAACCACTAAACCATTGAGCCATTGAACCACTTTTGTTCAAAGGTTCAACGGGTTCAAGGTTCAACAAGTTTAATGTTTCTGGTAAGAGTTAAGCACTTCATCAAGGTTCAAAGTTCAATCATTACAATTGGTTCATCGGATTCCAAACACTTAGCCAAATCAAGGTGACTTGAACCATTGAACCGTTGAACCACTTTGGTTCAAAGGTTCAACGGGTTCAAAGTTCAATGGCTCGGTTCAATCAATCAGTTCAATGCTTTATTTCACTCAGGTGGTTCATTCCCTTCATTTCAGCATCTTTTGGTTCAACCAGATAATTCACTCAGTTGGTTCATTCTTTCAGTTCATCTTTTGGTTTAGCATCTCAAGGTTCAACAGTAGGTTCAAAGACATTTTCAAAGATTTTTTTGAACTATTAAACCAAAACTTGGTTCAACATTTTGGTTCAAAGACATGGTTCAAAGGCAAGTTTAATGTTTGGTTCAATACTTAGTTCATTCATTGAACCATCGGCTTGAACCATTTTTGGTTCAACCGATTGGTTTAACATCTTGGTTCAACGAAATGGTTCATTTCCAAAGTGCAAAGGGATGGTTTAATGCAAAAGAAAGCTTCTTGAAGGACAAGTGCCCTTGCAGAGGACACTTAATCAATAAAAGCACCCTTCGAAAGGGTCATTTTTCAAGAAAGTCGAAAGGTAATTCTTTCAAATTTATTTAAGGCATTTAAAAATTGACTAAGACTTAATTCCTTCAAATTTTTGTCTAAAGGAATTCCTTTAGACAAAAAGTTTGAAAGAATTCTAAGTGGTCGCAGACCTCGAAGGAATTTTCAAAGAACAGTCAACATTTCTATGAACTTTTTGTATGTGGGAATTTTCCCTGGGCTTTTTGTCTGTGGGAATTTTCCCCAGGCTTTTGTCTGCAGGAATTTTCCCCAGGGAAATGTCCATAGGGAAATGTCTGTAGGGAAAATGTCTATGGGAAACATTCACAGGAGAAAGCCCAGAGATTTGTCTGCGGGAACTGCCAAAGCAAAGGGCTGCTGAAGGACCCCAAAGGGCAAGTGCCCTTGTGGGGGACTCTCGGTGGCCAAAGTAAAGGGCTATTCTGACTCGACATAGGTCATTTCTCAAGGCTTGAAAGGGAAAGTCCAATTTGGAAGAATACCAAGCCAAAAGCCGAAAGAGGACCAAGGGGTGATGCACCTGAAGATGTCAAATTCAACATAGCTGACTAGCCGTTGGAAGCATAGTGATGGGCGCATGAACGTCAAATTGAAGACAATGAAATAGCTGTTGATCCTTTGAATTCACAGACCTAAATGCATTCCCAGAATTTAAGACCAAAACTAGCAAAAAGTGAGGAAAGGCAAAACAAGGAATGAATCCAAGGTCTAATTCAATTAACCAGAAAAGGAGGAATGAGGAAGACAAGATCAGACCGCTAGCTAAACATTGAAAGTTGCAATCTTTCAATTTCATGGCTTGTTTATCTACATTGAGAAGATCAAATGGGTAAAATGCCCCAAAGTTCTAGCCTGTCTTCCTAATAGTTCCCAATGCATCTTGATGTATTGTTATTCTTGAGTCCTTCTTAAAGTGGTTATATAAGGGAATTTCTTTCATTGTAAATGGATATCTCTTTTTTGACAATCTGAACAAAACTCTGCCCAAATTGAGAGGCATCATTGAGACTTTGTGCTTAGTTTGTTAATCATATTTTGTTACTAGAATAAGAAAGCAAGGGACTTTTTCAGACTTTGTGCTATGATTTCTTTGTTATTAAGGAAACTATTCTTATATCTTTTTGCTTGATATATTTTCTATTTGATTAATTTAACAAGCAGGATTAGTAAAAATAGCATGAAGGTGTCCTGAAGAATCAACTGTGGAGAGACTTTGTGCCCCCATAGCTGCCTTCAGTGTGTTTTCTTTTCATTAATGTGTAAAGGAATTTGAGAAGACTTTGTGCCCTTATTTTCCTTCATATATTACTCTTGAGCATTTCAAGTGGAGACTTTGTGTTGTATCTCGATTTGCTAGTTACTACACCCTCAGTTACATTCTGCTTTTATTTCCAGGAGTATTCTTGTGGTTGGCTAAATAGTTCTTCTGAAAGAAGAGGAGTGTTGTCTATCATTTCCCTTGAGTTTTTCCTTTGTTTTACACACATCATCTCTAAAGAAATAAAGATGGATGGCTTGTTCTACCCTTGAGTATTATTTTTTGTTTATACATATATATATAGCATATCCATAGGGAACCTCCCCTTGATGAGAGAAGAGAGCAGTCTCCTTCTGATGTGATAAACTTACACATTTGGATGACTAATCTTCCTACTTTGGTTGATCAGACCTATTTTGTTTACCAGTACACTGATAGATAAAATATTCAACCAACAAGGTGTTCATCTCTTGTTGGTAGTATTTTTAGGTCCTCAAGATAAGTTTTTTCCCACTTTGTCATTGTGTCAAAGGGGGAGAAGGTTTCCATTATGAGAGTGCTTGAAGAGAGATAAGGAAGGTGATCTATATGATGGGTATTGACATCAATGACAAAGGGGGAGATTATTGGAGAATTTTTAGTGATTTCATGGAGGTGTCCACGTGAGTGGATGAAGTCTATTGATAGTCTAAATATCAATGACAAAGTGTATAGTGTGTTTGTCTTAATATGCTTAAATTAGGCTTGGTTGATATTTAGTTTTAGCATGGTTAAGGATGTTTAGGGATAAGTATAGTGATTTGAAGATGTGAAAGAGGTCCCATAAGAGGTATTATATGATTTTAATGGTTGTGTGCATGAGTGGATATCATCTATTATTTCATAGTTTTCATCTAAACATTTTGGGTCTAGTGGCAGAAAAATCTGAGTTGACATTTTATTGGCATCACCATTGCCACATATGGATGAGTTAGGGGGAGTTGGTCATATAGATTTGGTCACATTGGTCCTAAGTTATTATCTTTTAAGTTTTAGGATGTGAGGTTGTACATATCAAAATATATAACTATTCAAAGTTAGCTTCCCAAGTAGATTGTAATGTTTAGCCATACTTAGCCATTTGGTAAATGGAGATATAATGGTTTGCATTTAATCACATCACATATCTACGACATGAAATTAATCTAAGCTTAATATCTAAGTTTAAGTAGAGTCAAGTAGGAATTTTGATGGTATAATATTTCACATTCATTAAGGTTTCTAAGAGCATCTTGATATATGTATGGATTTTCCTATGTGATGAGATCATATGGTTCAAATTTTAGGTCATGAGGTTGAGCGTAGCTAAAGATATGTGGGTACAAAGTTGGTCTCTCAGACAGAAGTTAACTAAGTTTATATAGTTAGATAGATCATCACTACATGTCATGTAGATATGAATGAACCAAAAAAAAATTACATTTAATTCAGGTACTTAGAAATCCAACTAAGGTCAAAGGTTTACATATAAATGTTGTTTATGATTCCAAGAAGCTACCCAAAAAATTTGGAGTCTTGAAGTGATTTATAGATCAAGTTATAAATCTTTAAAGTTGCTCTAACAGACTATGATGGGCTAGATACCATCAAGTTTAATCATGTTGAAGTCTAAGGTCATCTAATCTATAATATCCAATAGTGAGTGATAAATCTTACATATTGAGATCAATGGTGTGTATGAAGTCAACATGTCAAAGGTTGCACAGGTTGGTGACAAGTGTCACAAGCTTATTAATCTAAAAAAATATAAATGGTGAGAGAAAATTCATACTTATGAATATTAACAATGTGGGACAAGTCAAAGATTCAACAAATCATGAAAGACTACCAAGTTGCACAAGCACATTGACTAACATCAAAGTGTTCAGAAGGCATGTGAGGCTATCAAGTGTTGTAATCACAGGAGTTATGATCAAGATCTAAGGATGATCATTACAAGATAAAGACTTGGATGATCCAAGGAGATTTATGGTGTGTATTTTATTAATATTGAAAAGGTGCATGAGATGAGGTCAACTTGTTTTAATTTTAATATTTGCTCAGTGACCATTGGAATTCAAATATTTGAATTTATGAGAGAAGACCAATCTATAGTTTTTCTGCTATAACTTTTGATATATGTATAATTTAGCCATGGTGTAAAAATTAAAGTTATAGAGGAATTCAAGGAACATCTAGAAATATTTATTTTAAAGTCTAAATATTTGTACAATCAAAGTTTTTGAGCTCCAAATTTGACTATGTATGTGTTCATGCTCTACAAGTAACCCGAGAACGGTAATTGAGTTGTTCTTGATGGTATTTCGATGTTTTAAGATGAACTAAGTTTTGGATCATGTTTTCAACCTTATGAGGACCATTTTTATGGATTATGGAGGTGTGACCAATCTATATTCATTATGAATAAATGCTTCAAATTTGACTATTTATTTGCTAATTGTGTTAATGTGTACAGAATGTTGTTTGAGCAAAGTGTGCTTTAGTAGAAGACTACTTTGGTAGGAGTAATCATTTAAATATGTCATAAGGGTCATATGGTGTTTAACCATGTGTTTAAAATTGATCTTGTGTTCTTTTTTTACTAAATTAATTGTTAAATGGGTGAATAGGTCTCCATGAGACCTATAAGGGCTACTAAGGCCTAATTGAAAGGTGTAGTTGCTTAAGTGTGACCCATAGTTGCTATGGATAACCTACGAGAGTTGTTTTAAGCTATGTTATATGTATTAAGGATAAGAAAAGTATTATAACTAAAATATAAGATAATAATCATGATGAAATCAAAGGTGGTGATTTCTAGACTTATAAGAAGAGGTGTGTGTAAGAGTTGAAGAGCGAAGGAAATAAGAAAGGGTATGTGCCCAGTGGATGGGTTATAGAGTAGAGTAGGTTTATCAATATGTGTATGACCTGTAGGTTATTTTTTTGATGTCAAAGATAGTTCTCTTTTAGTTTTGAATATTGGGGAGAGAAGAAAATAGAAGAATGATTTACAGGTTTGAATGTGTATATGAGGGCAGTTTGAGTTAAGAGGAAGAGAGATTGTGGAATGCCTATGTGAGAGGCTTGTATGAGATAGAGAGGGTATTTTCAGGGATTATAAAATCAAAGTTCCATCATCAGGTGTTGAAGACATCATTTTTAATGTGGATATATTCATATCATAGGTGTTGGGAGGGTGATCAACATCTAGGATAGAAGGACTTGACCATCCTAGGGATAGGTGCTCCTTATGGAATAGGTGTTTCACTAAAGTTTGGTCATAAGGACTTGACCATCCTAAGGTTAGGTGATCCTTGTGGAATAGGTATTTCACTAAATTATAGTTAGAAGGACTTGACCATCCTAAGGGTAGGTGCTCCTTGTGGAACAAATGTTTCACTAAGGTATCATGTTTGCATACTTCTTATAGGACAAGTAGTCCATGTGTTTTCAAGCTTAAGAGTGGGTTTTATTCCCTAAGATGGTTTCCCACATAGATCTTGTGTCATGTGTGTAATCTATCATTATCTATTTATTCATTTCTATAAACATCTTGAATGCTTGATGAATGGTTGTGTTTAATGCTTAAGTGTTTGAAGGGTTTGGAAAATGAATTGGATTGTTTTCCACCACTGATTCACCCCCCCTTAGTGGTTTGTACCTCTAACAGCCCCCATTGAATATAAAAACTATGAATGTGTGTAAGCCATGACCATATGACATACCCCTAATGAATTTAATAACTATGAATATGTGAAAGCCATGCCCATATAACATGCCCTCATTGAATTTGAAAATTGATATAAGTACCATATACTGAATGAGTGTGGAGAACATGCTCCCAAAGCATGCCCCCACTAAATCTATAAAATTGTGTCAAGTGTGGATAACATGCATCTATGACATGCACCCAATAATATTCCCCCTATTTAAGGTGAGAGAGAGATATGAAGTGGTAGTTACCTCACCTCAAAAGGATAAGATAACTATATAATCTATGAATGTAACCATGTAATTATTTTAACCTTTAGGACTTAGTACATGTAAATCTTATGTTGTTAAAGAGCTGAGTATAATAAATTAGTGTATAAATATGCAACAAATATAGCCATTGATATATTATAGAATTGACTAAATTTAACCTTTCTAAAAATAGCAATAAATAATATTAATGAGAACTTAGTTAGAAAATGACTGAGATGTATGATCTAGAGCCTAAAAACTAAGATACAGATTGGTCTAAGTATCAAAAATAGGATCCAAGTGTCAAAACCCCTCTTAGACATTATTTCCCTAAATAGAATGTAGTGCCATGTGGAGCTAGTGTCCCTATTTTGGTGGTAGTGTCCTCTATGCAGGATTGTTCAGAGCTTCTAGGTGTACCTACATATAGGTATGTCAAGCTTGTTTCTACATGCACAAGTTCTAAAACCCTATAGATGTCCTATTTTGATTGATTTCATGAGAAAACCATAATCCTTTATGTTTTTAGGGCATCTAGTCAATACAAATAATAAAGTGTGTTTTTTAGTGGGGTAGGATAGACATCCTTAATACCCCATTATGATGAGAGTCGACTACATACCAAAACTCTGAAGAAGGATAAATCTTGATGTAGTTTTTGCCACTTAAGTATTAGTACATGTGAAAATTAATTTCGTATGATTGTAGACCTAAGTGATTTAAATATGAATGAGACTATAAATTTGAGTAATTTGAGCTTAGGAATGTTGTAGATGGTAGTATGCAGAAGTAGGACAAAAGAGGGATTGATAACCTTAATAGTGCACAACTTATTTTGAGTTTGTATGTGTGATTTGCATCTCATTTCCATATAGTGGTTATAGGGCTAAAATTCATGTATATATATTGTTATGGTGCTTGTTCAAGTGATAAAATAGTTCTAGGCTGACCCTATGAGGTCTAATATTTGAAAATATATTCATTTGTGAAGCAAGGAGGGAAAAGACACTAGCTCTAAAATTGGGACACTACCACCATGTTATGCTATTATCCCTACTATGGCACTAGTATTTAGGTGGTATAACCTAAGGCATGAAGGGCCAAGATATGAGAATGAGGGTCTAGGACTGCTTTAGGGATGACTAAGGATACTTATGGCCTACAAGAAGGTTAGATAAGTATGAAAATAGGCCCTAAGATAGCTCTAGGGATAAGGTAGGGATAGGTGGTATCAAGTAGCACTCCTATCACTCAAGTGTCTTTTTTAGGTGATTACATTCCCCCCCTTTATTATAGAAATGTAAAAAATTTAAATAACTAGGATAAATAAAAAATGAGTGTACCTAGACATACATAAGAGGTAAAGCCCATGAGTCTAGATCTGAGTATGTGAAGAATTATATAATTTTTATCCTATAAGTGAAACATGCATATATTAATCCTTACTTAAGAGATATCAAAATCAAAGACAAAATTAAGTAAAGTAAAATTAAGTAAAGGGATAAAAGAGAGGAAAGGAATGAATACACCTAACTAGGTACATGAACCAATACATAAACCTAGTGACAACCTATGTGTGTACATGTATATATTGATCAATCAATGAATAACTTGGACTAAGATAAGGGATTTCTCAATCCTCATGTGTGGGTGGTTCAAGAACTCAATCTAGTTTCAACTCTACCATTTCCCACCCCTGCTTAATAGATCATGACCTATAAATAACTTGGATTAGACTGATGGTGTGTCCAACCCTCTCATTTAGGTGGATCAATAACTCAAGTAGACTATGACTCCATCATTATATACCCATGTGTATTAGATGCATTTGAAATTAAAACTACACAATGTAATTAGATATGTCAGCTCTACATCCACTCAGGTATATTAGGTGACTATAGGCCACTTAGGAATGTTGACCACTAAAGATGGAGTAAGGCATAAAACTAGTGTGCAACCTATAATATGATGTCTAATGTATATAGTGTATAGAATTACATGGAGTTTGTCATTCCATCTGATTAACTGATGTGTAAGTAAGCATATGAAAATAATGTACCATGCCCATGCCACTAAATTTGATATCTAAACAAATATATTCTAGACTGAGTTATAATAATTTGTATCTGAGTATCTGATTTAAAAATGGGAATGGTCATGCCATGCATGAATGCCCCATGTCTAAGCAAACTGGTATGAATATGAGCTTAACTAGTATTAATCTAAGTTGAACTAGTAAATTTGTAATTAAACATATGCAAAACTAGATGTACATGTACTTTTCTAGCCAATCTACTTTTCTTTAAGCTAAATCTATTAGATAGTAGTGCCATATCTTAAATAGTAGTGTCATGTGGTGTTAGTGTCCCAATTTGGGTGCTAATTTCTAACTATTTTGATTTCTATGCAGTTGTATTGATCTTTGTGTCATAATTTCCCACTATGTTTACCTAAGTCTGATTTTTATAATCTGATCTTGTGTGCTAAAAATTATATTGTGAGTACATTCTGATAGCCTAATCTCTATGATAAATCTTTGTGAATGACCCATATTTTGAGGGTAGTTTTTGAACCTGTGTAATAATTTTCCTCAAAATTAAAAGCTTTGGAAAATGTGTGTTAGCTAGATCATATATGATATTTGTGTAATAATCAAATATAATGTGCATATATAACATCAAAATACAGGATAATCTCAGTCTAAATTTGTAATATTTGATGTATGTTATGTCTAGCATTCTTAAGGCTATCAAGATAGATATAACAATGTATGTAAAAGTAAATATGAGTAATAACTAAGTATATACCTAGGGGGATGGGGCATGATGTCCATCATGGCACCCAAGTAGGAAGGGGAAATGCATGAGGTTCCTCATGGCATCTAAAACTAGATTATGTAATAGGAAAGAAACTAGTGTCATGGCCATGACACATAAAATAAAGCATGCATACAACACACATGAGGCACCCAAAGTAGGCCAAGGGGACACAATACAAGGGACATGGCCATATGTCACTAAATTTGAGAAAGTAAGACATACAAGGACATGTTCAAATGTCCACATATGTAAATAACAAGAAATTTAGCTTAGATCCACATAAAAGGACATGTTTAAATATTTGCATACGCAATTAGGAAAGCACACATGAGGACATGGGCACATGTCCAAAGTATACATACTTGAAAATAAGTATCATAGATCCCAAGATCAATGGCATATCTAATACCCTCAAATGGAATAAGCATAGAGATATAATTAAATCTAAACAAGGAAAGTTATAAATGAAATTATGCATGAACATGTAATACAAATCTATGTAAGAGCCAAGTGTAAATATGTTGGGTCTAAAGTAGTAGTAGTTGGCAAGTATAGTATAATCAATGTCAAGATATAACAATGTTAAATCTTTGATGTAATGTTTATAAATATGTAACCCAGTAATTGAAGCTATGTTTAGGGTGACCCCAAATGGGTGAATGTGTCAAATGAAGAATGTGTGTATCTATGCATATGCCCCCAGTTTGAAGATAATAGAAAATATGGATCAATGTAGTGGACATGAGTCCTGTAAACAATCTACAAGCACTCAAAAATAACTATTAAAGCATATATGTTTGATAAAATTGACTATACTAAGATAAGTAGCATATGTAGTGTCTAGAAAAGATAAGAAGTGTAAGCATGACAATGCATAAAATCTATAATTTTGTATTTTTTGATAAAATATTTGAATGTTTTTATTATTTTTAAATATTATATTATTTTTTTATTTTCTAGACATAAGCTATATACAATGAACATGAAAATGAAACTATATTGATTTAACAATTTTGGGAATATTGGTGTATTATTCCTAATTTAGTTAAAGGGTCTGAGTAGTAAAATTAGTAAATAAATATGTAATAATTAAGCTACTAATTTTTGTAAATTAAATTTCAATTTTGAACTTTTTAAAAATAGTAATAAGATGGAGAAAATAAGACTTAGTTGGAAACTAGCTAATATCGCTGAGACAAGGTCTGAGATTCACTGTGTAGGAATGGGACACTATCACAAATTGAGATTTGACCTTCATTTTATGATTGAACAAAAGATTTTAAAGTGGATAGGAGTGTAACTAACATTGTATTCCACCTCTACCACTATTTTTCTTAGGATCTAAGCTTTATGGGTTTTGTTCGCCAGGTCTGTGTGACCCTATCCATGAAGTTTCAACAACTTAAAGTCTATAGAGCTCCCTATAAATTAGATTTTCTATTAAATCCCTATAATTAATTTATATTTGACCAATTTTGAGAAATAAAGTGGGGTTAGTGTGTGTAATATTCACTAAACATGTATCCACACCATTTGTGTGGGCATGATATCTACATAGCAATACTCCAAACAGGAATCAAGCCATATGTAGGTATCCCTTTTGATGTGCTTTGTGAAATTACATGTTTGAATATGAAAAATGCTAAACTGGATGTACTTGAGGTGGTTAGGGATTGGTGTAAGGATTTGAATAAGATTTTAAGTGGATTGTTTGGTTGTATGTAGAGAATAAGGAACATTGCTTGAATAGTCTTACTTGTATTCTTGCTTACTTAGTGATAAATTCTAACCCTTTCCAAATGATCTTTGAATGGGATTTTATAAGGATCTATTGGTCATGGGTTTAATGTAATCACATTAGGATGACAAGGATAAGGATGGGGAACTATAAATAATTAACCATTGGGCCTAAAATTTTACTTGGACAAGAGCACCAAAAGCAAACAAGAGTGGTACCAACACTATGGTCCAAGTGTGGTGCAATTTTCCTAAGCTAACAAGACCTAAGGTGATATATTAGTCATGGAAAAATGGGTTTGTATTAGTTGGGATCAAGTTTGGAAGGATATGGACTCCTATGAGCGTCATGAGATGAATCAAGAGGGACCTATGGGTTAGGTGTCATTAGCCACACTCAAGCTACCAATTTTTGCATTTTATATGACTACATTTTCCCCCCGCCCTTTATTATAGTGATGAAAAAAAGAGAAATACTAGGATAAAGGAAAAATATAAAGTTTACCTAAACTTACCTATAAGGGTGAAGCTCATGAAGTTGTGTGATGTTAAGTGTGCATAAAGAAAACACGTAGTAAAGTATGAATTTGTAAGAGAAAACAAAGAGTAGATTAGTTCTTACTAGATATGTTATTTCTAAAATAATAATGTACAAAGTTGGGTAAGAGAGAGAGAGAGAGAGAGAGAGAAAGGAATGAATACACTTCACTGAGTATGCAGACCAATACAAAACATGTTATGATGTTGAGTGATTCTGAGTGATGTTGGATATGTGTTGTACCAAAAGTAATATCATGAATGGATCTGAGTGTTCAAATTCCTAAGAGTGGCTCAAGAATGCAAAGTCTATCCCTTTATCTCTATCATCACCCACTAGGTGAAGTTAGGTGATCATGCATGTGTTAATTGATTTTTAGACTATGTTTCCAATCCCTTTGGATAGGTGGATTAAGAATACAAAGGCTAACTATTCCTTTGGCTCCATCATTGCCTTGTGAAGTGAAGTTATGAGCTGATACCAATATGAAATGTGTGTTGTATGAGATGTATCTTAAATACCATGAATGTACTATGATCTAATAATGTTGGCATGGATAGTTAAATGTATGCTAGAAACTAGGCCACTCCCTTCCACTCTGAAAGATGGATATTAGGCTTGTATGAAAGCCACTCCAATATGAAATCCAATCTAAAATATGGGAATTAGGATTGTATGAAATCCACTTTGAAATGATGCCAACCACGTATAGATGGAATAAGGCATGCAACTATTTAGAGTGCCTTGGTAATGCTAATCTCAAAAAGAAAAGAAAATAAATGTGCCGCACATATTACCCCCAATCACTAGTGTTTGAAACATTAATTATAATCTATAATTTATACCAACTGCCATATCTAAAATTAGATGTGAGATCCATCATGTTGCACATGATTCCCCTTATATCTAGATTCTCTGAGCAAAAGTGTACTAAAAACTATTGATTCTGAACTAGTCTGACTATGTAAAACTATAGCTAAACCTACTTTTTTGCATGCTTCTAAAAAGTCTAGTTTTTTTTACTATTTGGATAGGAGCACTAAAAATGAATAGTATTGGCATTGATGCTAAATTCCAATCTTGGTGCTATTGTCCTAGGCCAGATCTAGTAATTATTCTAATATTTTCACTATCTGCTTGGTCTTCTCTAACTAGTTTTATGTCTGGTTATTATTCTAGGTGTTTTAAATGCTACATTTTTTACTGTTAGGAGCTCTGATCTCTATGACAAAACCCCTATTTTTTGTCATCTCTTTTGAGGCTAGGAATGAATACCCTATAATGACTACCCTCAAAAGACATAGCCTTGTAAGTGTGTCTTGTTACAAACATACATGATATAGCAATGATAATCGTCAATATATCTTAAGATATAGCATAATATATAATGAGAGATTGTTAGATCAATAAGGGTATGCCTAGATAGATATAATAATGTAATAGCATATTTAATGTACTAAACTAGAACTAAAAGTTTGGTTAGTTGTTAGTTGTTAGTTTTTATAGAGGGATGGAGCATGATGTCCATCATGGCATCCAAGAAAGCAAGAAGAATGCATGATGTGAATCATGGCATTACAAACAATGAGAAGAAAACAAGCAACAAGCACACAAGGCAAGAAGCAAGAAGCATACAAGGGTGGCCAAGTAGCTAAGCAAACAAGGGACATGGGCACATGTCACTCAAACTAAAAAGCAAGCATACAAAGCATGTTCAAATTCCACATACACATATAACTAAAACAAGCAAGGCTAGTGTGGAAGCCATAATCACATAGAAGAGTATAGGAATAGGGAATTGGATAATGTCCTAAGTCACACACATGAATAGAAGAAAAGTACATTGGTAAATTTCCTAAATCAAATATAATAAACAAAATAATAACTAAGAAATGAAAACAATATAGCTATGTTAAGCAAGAAAATAAAGCATGTAATAACTAGAAATACAATCACATCTAACTAATCAAAGCAAGAATGTGAAAGTATTCAATACATGTTAGTACAAGACTAGGTATATGTTAATAAATACACTAGTGTTATATACTAGTGAGTGTCGATAAAGTAATCTATGTGAGCTAGTAAATAATGTGCATCATCATGATAACTAGTGTGTGGTGTAGGAATGACATAACCTGGATGATGTAGTCATGTAGAAGATGCCCCTAGTGGGTATGTATATCAATGTGTCTCAAATATAGAATTAGGATGCCCCCTCAATGGGTAGAGTGAAGAAATCAAAGATTTAGATGTCACTACACACACTCAAAGAAGATCAAGTAAAGTATGGTTATGTAGATAAATTAAAAATAATAACATAGAACAATAAATGTAAGTCTAGCATGATAGTATAAATGTAAAGCATGGATAATGCATACAATCAAAAAAAAATTGATGTTTAATATTTGAATGTTTTTGTGTTTTTGATATGTTGTATTATTTTTGGATTTTTGATATTTTTTGAGTTATGTACAATCAATCATAGGAAGACTATGTACAAGAAATTAAAGAGAGGCTATATACAATAAATTTAAGAGAAGCTTATGTACAAGTAAACTAGGAAGGGATGATACTAACCGATGAGTCTCATGGGAAACTCCCAATCAAGGTGTCCTATATCAAGGAGAGGAATCATGTGAGATCATGAAGCATGATGAAAATGATGAGACTATGGCTCTGAAAGTTCTATATGTTGTAAATTCTCTAAAAATTTTGACATAAAGACTAAGTTTGGGGTCTACTCTTAAGGACCCATCTAGTAGTAGGAGAAGCTCTCTAAACTTATGCTCTGTGAGTAGATGCATGAGATTTCAATGATACTAACCTAGGTGTGAACACTATAGTTATAAGTTGTCTAGAATCCTAAAGCTATGGAGGTGTATAAACTCTTTTTTCTAGTGATGGATGCCTCAAATGTGTCTAAATTGAAACTAGATGAGGAACTATAACTGGTGGAGAGACTGAAACTGGAGGCTGAACTAAAATTGGTGACTAGAAAGTAGAAGATGGTTTTGAAGTGGGGAGTGATAACTCATATGGAACTCCACCAACTATAATAACCTGATTAGCATGAATGAATTCCATGCATCTGTGAACTATAGAAGTTATTGCTCAAAGTTTTTGAATCCATGGTCAACTAAGTAATATATTGAAAAATCATGCACTTGGAAAAATAGTGAATGGTGTGGCTACATGTGTTGGACTAGAATATAGAGGAAGTATGATATCACCCATTAAACTCTATATGTGCCCACTAAATTTCTTAATAACTATGTATGTTAGGGTAATATCCTACTCTAAATATCTTAAATGTTGCAATAATGTCATAGTTCACATGTTCACATTGGATCCATTATCTATGAGAACATTAAAAATAGGATGCTTATGAATTTAAGCTCTGATAAAGAGTGCATGATAATCTGAATCATCCTTGACTATCTCCTACTCTAAAAAGGAGATGGAAGATCTAGCTGGAACTCTAGAATTATATACACCAATCATGTTACTCAAAAGATGTGTCTCAATTGAAGGTGTCTTGTATGTATCTAGTGGTAGATGTGCATGATATGCATGGTGAACCCCTGATGTGTCCCTTGCTTCTTATTTAGAATGATATGGAAAATGATCTAAAAATATTTTCAAATATTTATCCAATATTTGCTTTGCTTGAGGAGGCTCGACTAAAGTGCTAAGATCAATATGATTTCCATCTATTAAATCTTGTATCTCATATCTCAAACTAATGCATCTATTTATTATATGGCCTGGTTCCCTATGAAATTCATAAAATGCATGTTAATCATATCCCCATGGAAGAGGCTTTGTTGGGTCAACTTCCTGAATATGAGGGAGAGATATGATGTTATATTCTAATAACTACTATAAAACTTTGGCTAGAGAAACTGGTAGATTTGTAAAGGTTCATTGAGGAGGTGTTGATAAAACCAATCATTGAGGGGGATCAAAAGATGCATTAATTTTTAGTTGATTTTGACTCTTGCTACCATTTACCTTGATTTTGTATGGAACTTTGTTGTTACTCTTATTTGTTATTTCTGAGATACCTGTATACTTGAGTTTGCTCATCAAAATTAGTTTGACTTCTCTTTCCTTTAGTGTGTGACATAATTCAGTGAAATAAGAGAATATTTTGAACATAATTGATTCATGTAAAGCTGGTAAAAAACTATATTTGAAGAGATCTTGTAACTCTTGATCAGCCATGGGGCTAGTCATCTTAGCCAAAATAGACTTATATCAAAAAACATAATTTGTGAGATGCTCATTTGACCTTTGTTTTTATTTTGCAACTTAGGCATATGAAACCTTATCACCAATGTTAATGCTGAAATGAGTTAAGAACATGTTGGCTAAAGGATTGAATGTGTTGATCAATTAATTTGATAGACTATAGAACCATTGTAAAGTATAATCCTTTAGGCTCCATGGAAATAGTTTGGTAAGTAGCTAGTCATTTGGTACATAGTCCAAGAATGCTATGTGAAAATCTCTCAAATGTGTCTCTGGATCACCTTTCCATCATATAGAGTAGGCTTGGGTTGAACAAAACTTTGTGACAAGGGTGAAGAAGCAATGTGATGTTCCAATGGTGTATGTAATAAAACAAAATAATCCCAAGCTTGTGTAGGTCTAAAGGAACCTTGCTCAAGATGTAGCACCTTGGATTGAAGATATCTTATCTCTTGCACAAGGGTTGCCACATTAGGAGACAAAGATGTATTAGTTGTAGCTGATGTCATAGAGGCAGGTTGGGCTGCTATAGGGGGTTATTGAGACATAGTTTCCCCCATAGTGTCATTTGTAACTGGTTGCTTTATGGTTTGGCAAGATTGACCATTTTTCACTCTTTGTTATTCTTCTTGTAGAATTTTAAGCATTTCATCTTGCATATCAAGGTGTTTGGTTAAGATTTCTTTAAGTTCCCTTTTATCATTTCATCAAAACTAGTGTATTGGGCCATTGTTAAGGTAGGAAAAAAATTTGAAATTTGATTCAATTTTTTTCAATAATTTGTAATAGGCAAAGTGTGATATAAATAAAATATTGAATATAGAAAATGTAAAATCATAAAAACAACAAATTGGAAAGTGCATAAAAAGGATATGAAGCTCACAAATATATAAGGTGATACCTCAAGAAGTAATGGGACCTAGTATATACAACTAGGGTTTGAAAGATGATTATTTTGAAAAATTACTATGAATTTTTGAAATTGAAAGTGAATTTTTGAGTTAGATATGTAAGTAAAAAATTAGAAATTTATTGGAAAGTTTGTGATTAAACGGAACCTAGTATATCCAATAAGGGTTTTGAAAAATAATTATTTTTTGAAAACTATTATTGAATTTTGAAATTTGAATGGATTTTCTTTTTTAAGTATGCTATTAAAAAATTAGAAAATTATTGGGAAAACACTAGGACCTAGTATGGGTAGCTAGGGTTTGAACGAAAAATATTTTAAAATTACTACAAAATTTTAAAATTTAATGCTAATTTTTTATTTATTATGTAGGTAAAAAATTATAAAAATATAGCAAAAATTAGTAGGAAATTTACCCTAGGGTTTTTATGCATAAACCAAGTAAGTTGGGTTCACCAAATGAATTAACAATTTTCAGAATATTGGTGTTTTATTCCTAATTTAGTTAAAGGGTCTGAGTAGTAAAATCAATAAATAAATATGAAATAATTAAGCTACTAATTTTTTTAAATTAAATTATAATGTTGACCTTTTTAAAAATAGTAATAAGATGGAGAAAATAAGACTTAGTTGGAAACTGGCTGAGATAGGGTCTGAGATTCACTGTGTAGGACTAGGACACTATCATAAATTAAGATCTGACCTTTATTTTATGATTGGACAAGAGTAAAAAAAGTGTATAGGAGTGGCACCAATGTTTTAGTCTACCTTTTCCACTATTTTCTTGAGGATATGAGCTTTTTAGGTCTTATTCGCCAGGTTTGTGTGACCCTATCTATGAAGTTTTGATAGTTAGAAGTCTGTAGAGCTCCCTATAGAGTAGATTTTCTCTTCAAACCCTATAATCCATTGAGATTTGACCCATTTTTAAAAAGAGGTGGGGTTAGTGTGTGTAATATTCATATAATGTGTATCTACACCCCTTATGTGGGCATGTTGCCTACATACCAATACTTCAAAGAGGGATCAAGCCATGTGTAGGTCTCTCACTTGATGTGATTTATGAAATTGAGTGTATGAATATACAAAATACTAAATTATATGTACTTGAGGTGGGTAGGGACTAGTGTAAATATTGTAATAAGCTTGTAAGTGTATTATTTGGTTGTATGCAAAGAATAGGGAAGATTGCTTGAATAATCTTACTTGTATTATTGTTTGCTTAGTGATAATTATGAACCCTTTCTAAATGATCTTTGAATGGGATTTTATAGGGATCTATTGGTCATGGGTTGAATGTACTCACATTAGGCTGACAAGGATAAATATGGGTAACTAGAAAGAATTGACCATTGGGGCCAAAATTTCACTTGAATAGGAGTGTTGAAAGTGGATAAAAGTGGCACAGTGCTATAGTCTGAGTGTGGTGCTATTGTCCTAAGCTGACAGGACCTGGGGGATGGATTAGTCATGGAAAAAGGGGTCTATCTTCGCTGGGATCAAGTCTGAAAGGCTACAAATGATTGGGAATTAGTGAAAATATGCCTATGACGGTCATTAGAGCAAGCAAGAGGGACCTATGGGTTGGGAGTCATTAACCACACTCAAGTTACCCATTTTTGCATTTTATATGACTACATATATACAAGGAGTAATAAATAAGGAAACTATGTACAAGAAGGGATGAACAACACTAACCAATGAGTCTCATGAGAGACTCACAATCAAAGTGGCTTGTGTCAAAAATAGGAATGGTAATCTCTCTTTTCATGTGATTGTTATGTTGTAGTTGAATGGTTTTTTAGTATGAATGGGTATTATTCATCATAATAATCATAATAACTTGGAATGATAGAGGGAATTACCTCATAATGTTGAGTTGACCTTTCTAAATTTTGATTTGGAATATTTATTGTGATTTTTTCCTTTTAAATTGTGTTTGTTGTAGTCATATGGTGCTCTAGATGCTCTTTTACTAGCAAGCCTTTTTAGAGAATGCTTGTTGGGTTAACATGAGTTTGACTTGACAACTTAAATTCTTATTCTTTTTATACCATTTCCTGTGTATCAGGATATTTTTCCTTGATAAACTATGTATGTGAATGTTGTGCCTTAGGATGTTCAATAAATCCCAAACCTTGTTGACTAACATCATCAACTACTAGAACAAGAGTAGTGAAGCTTTGGGCTTACTTTCCCAAACCTTGATTGTGATAATCAAACTATTGTAGATATTTTTGACCAAACCAATATTACTTTTAAAGTTGAGCCTAATTTTGGAGAGGTAGATTTGTATCTTTTATTTGATTTACATGTGTTTGGTGTATTATTTCTTGCTCTTATTATGATTTTTTTATCTTTTATTGTTCTGAGTTATGCTTTGGTAACCATTTTTGTAATATTTATGAATTTTACACTTTTTTAATTTGTATATTTGTCATTCTATTTTGTTTTGATGATGTGTCATTGTTTGACATCACATTTCCAAAAGCCTACCATAAAGTGATCTCAAATTGCTACCTATAGGCCTGCTATGGGCAAATTTGGTAAATAGATAGGTGTATGATGGAAATAAAGTTTGACAGGGCCTTTAAAGATTCATTTTAAGGATGACACCCATGTTAATATCATTCAAAACATATAAAAGTACAAATGAAGAAGGCATACACAGGATTGTGTGTGTAAAATGAGGAAAATATGGAGTGTTTGGTGTTTGAGGGATGTCTAAAAGTCTAAAAAGGAAAATTAAAGACAAAATACACTTTTACACTTTATCCTAGATGCTAACAAGAGTTTCATAGTGTTTCACCTAGGAGACTAAAGGCACTGAATTGGCAAAAGGCTTAATTAGGCCTAGAAAGCCTAAATAGTCATACACGAGTTTGTGTATGGAAATCCAAGAAGTCTTATAAGTATGGAAGTGTTATAGGTATTGAAGAGTATCAATATGTTATATAACATGTTATAAGATGTTTTCATGAGTTTGAACTCACTAGGCAAGAAAGAAAGTGCTTAAGTATGTTGTTAGGGCCAACAGTGCAAGAATGCTTATAACCCCTAGCATGAGCTAACTAAGGTTGTAAAAGGTATATGAAAGACAAATGTAAGAATTAATTTTGAATAATGTTAAGAGGAATGTCATATACCTAATGGAAGTGTTTGGACTCAAACCTAAGTAGTTATATTACCCTTTCACTCAAAAATTTTCCTTTTGAACTCATACTTACAGGTCTTTTAGCCTAAGAGGCATATTTATGATGTGGGAACATTCATGAGCTTATTAATGGGATTCCTAGCTCATGGTAAAAGTTTAAATGGACTATCTACTAAAATTTTTGGGCAATATATCATGCATTAAGGCCCTCAACTCTATGAATAATTGTTAAGAGTTGAGTTGCCTTAAACCTTACTTAAGCCCTTCAAAAAAACTTGATAGAGGTATTTGGCTTCTTACGTGACCAAGATGGATTGTATGGGACTTGAAATGCCTTGAATGGTGTCTATGAGTCTCCTAAGTAATTTTATAAGTAGAATTTTGGAATGTATGAGCCATTTTTTTACATAAAATGGACTAAAAAGTGTGGTTATGGGTTTGTTTATGAGCATAAAGAATGGTATAAAGTTTTCAAATCAAAGGAGAAATATCTATAAGTTTGGGAAGAAATTATATGGTCTCTTATAACCCTTATAAGGACCTCTCAAAGCAATCAATGAGATACAAAGTCACCATTTTGAGTCAAAAAGGACTCTCTCAATACCCTTCCCAAAAAGGCCTAATTTTAGGATTTGTAAAGGTTGATTAAAGTCTATAAACCTATAATATATATTTATAAACATGGTATATACCTAAAATACATCTTATATCATAATCACATTCTAAAACTGGCCTTTAAAATAGTTTTAAGCATGGACAACAAGGAGTGCCCTCTTGATGGTACCTCTTGATGAGTGTATGTGAAGATTAAATCTATGAAGTAATCTTGAATAAAGACCAAATATCCTATAACCTGATGAAGGTTCTGCAAGAGGTAGCAGACATGGTATAAATACTTTGAAAAACACAAATCCTAACTTTGATGGGGCATAGAGTATGAGGAAGGACTTGAAGTTCAAAGCCAAATTTCACTTGGAAGAGAAGAATGAGAGAAGATAAGGGTTAGCATAGAAGCTCCTTAACCATACCATGTGTCAATTTAAGACCTTGTAACTACCCTTACAAGTGTCTAGGTATAGCCTTAAGTGAAAGGATTTAGACCCAAAAGTAAAATATTTCCAAATTAACCTCCTACACCACTATTCATAAGGAATCTCATAAACACTTGATCATGAGAGTTAAAGAAAGAAGATGACAACACATTCTCAATAGGCTTGGTGTCAAGATTATTCTCTTTTTTAATTACTATGATAATGAATGATCATAATTATCTTTCTACACGAGATTCTATCTCTATCCTCCTCTCTTCTTGCTATAAAACACACATTGAATGACTTGAAATGTATCCTCAAATTGGTTATGGTGAAGCCCTACCAAAATTAAGACTTGTAATTTCCTATTGGAATCAATTCAAACTAAATATTGTTGTCTTCATCTTGTATATAGTGATCTTGAATGAGTTTTTTAATGAATGCTTTCTGATGGTAAGTGTACTTACTTGAATTTACCCTTCTTATTCATACATGTATGTGAGTTGGTATTCCTTTCATAGGTCATATGAAGTGTGATACATGTTTGTTGATTTTAAAAATTGATGTGTCATTAATGTCTTTTGTTAAGTTCTTCTTGACTAGTCATCCTACCCTTGTAACTACCATGGCCTTAATATTGAAACACTAGTATGATAGGGACTATCTTGGAGTAGTATAATCATATTGTAGTTTATTATTTCTTAGTGCATACTTCAACAAGTAGATGATTAAATGTTTGGTGCATCATTTCCAAGTTTCCTTCAATAGTATTAGCCTCCATCTATCCATTTTCATGAAAAATTAGTAGTGTAGTTGTTAGTATAGGTTTTATACTTGGGAGCTAGCCCAAAATCTATATATTTGGTCCACTTAAAATTCACCCATGACCTAAGACTAATTGCATTATATAGATTAATTAAAATGGCTTGACGACACCCTCTCAATGGTGAAAATTTGAGCTATAATAGTTATCACTCTTAATTTATTGATCAAAACCCTTAGTTCACTTTTCTTTTCCCTTAAATGATTCCCTAGGTAAAATGGGTTGGAAGGCACATGGTGTCGAGCTAAGACCAAAAACCCTCTATAAATAAGTACTACCTATATATCCATTACTTTTAAGAGGGCCTCATATGAATGTAGTTCTCTCATATGTGTCATCTTGTGTGTGAATCATGCAATGTATGATAAGAAAGTACAATAATGACCTAGCTTGTAACTTGGAAAATATGGATCTCAATTTGCTCTTTTAGTACTTCATACCCATAGATGTGATGTCCCTATGACTGATATGGAAATAGTATAAAATATGGAAGTTTTTTATCACTTGATTTCTTGATTGAGTGTTTTTGATAAGTTGCCTTGTGAGTTGATATGTATTTATAGGTGAGAAATGAATGATGTTTGATCTCCTTTGGGGAATATCTCACATTCAATCACTTATTTAAACCTTTTGGATACATTTAATTTCAATATTGGATGACTTTAAGGCACTATACACTTGTGTTATGGTAGGACACTTACATTGATATAAGAGTCTGACTGGGATGCAAGTGTTTGGGAAGTTGGAAAATAGGTACAGGTCTAGAATTTATAGAGATAGAAGATAAGTAGGTTTATAACATTTTGGGAAAGGCAAAAGGTATGAGTCATCAAAATACATAGGTCAAACTAAGAGATAATCAATTAGGCAAAAAGATATAGTGTATGTAAGACTTTTAGAAGCGAAAAAGTTCTAAAACTGAGAGAAACAACCAAGGTTTGTATTTTCCAAGTGTACAAGATAAAGGTGCTATATAATTCATAAATATCATATACATAAATATATACTAAAAACAAAATGTTGAAAATAAAAGATTGTGATACAAGCAATTTATAATGAACATCGCATATGCTAAATATAGTCATATGAGATCAAATCATGTAAACATGAAAGAATGAAATATTTTCTCATAAATTACGTGAAATATCTTTAAACACATCATTCATAACATATATTAAGTCTCATTATAACTTATATCTAACTATAACTATAGTCTATTTTACCTTTTTTAAGAGTCATGCAAGGACTTCTTTGCATATAAGTTCCAAATAAAAAGTAGGTGATCTAGATGGAGGATGATGTGGAGCCTCATGATGAGAATAAAATAAATAAGGAATATAAGGTTCCATTTGAGTATTAATGGGACACACATCATCAAGTTGAAGAGGTGGTTCAAGTCATAGGGGAGGTTTCTTCTCCATCCTCATTGGACCATGTGAACGGTGCTTATAATCTTGAGGAAGTAGCCTCAAAAAAATATCTAAAATGTTTTTAAATGGATCTACACTTATCCATATAATGTGTAGAACACTGGTTCCAAAGATAGTGCATATCCCCATTTTGGGGGATATAAGCAAGTGTAATCTTTAAAAGTGGCATGTTTAATAAAATGGGGAAGTTAATTACATCAAGATGAAGTATATTTATATATTATCTAAGGTATCAATATTTATTCAGATATTGTTTACTATTCCCATGGAATTAACAAGAGCATTTAGGATTAGAAAATCGAGGTGATCAAATATATATGGTAGGATCTGGGACTTTTTGCTTCATATGTGATAAATATCATTGGTAAGCTCTACACGCCTAAGTTAAATGATCAAACACCTTATGAAAATCCTAATGTGGCTCTTCCTATGGGATGCATAGGCTTGGTGTCATATCTAACCTATGTGAAGGAACATAACAAGGTGTGTCTAAAATCTCATCGAACAATTCATCAACATCATTAAATCAAGTATAAGAAAATGGTTATATATTGAATTGAGCCTCCACAAGATCAAAAGTAGTAGGAATTAGTTGTATGAGTGTATCCAAACATCCATGAATTAAAAAAACTAAAAGGATTATAAAATCTATTAATATTATAAGGTTTGGTCATAGATCAATCATCAAACATGCTTAAATGAGGGTTATAAATAATTGGAACTATGCATAAAGTAGAAATCAGCTGCACCTCAAACCTCTTAACATCAAGTGAAGGAGGAATGATGTTAAGAAATTTGAAGGGATAATGAGTGAAAGATTGAATTATGTCAACTAAATTAATACTAGAAAAAAATGAGGATTACTCATAAGAACACTGAAAAGACAAATGATAATGGATAATTTCTACATCTTTGGCTTAGGCGTAGCCAAATAAGTATGGGTCATAAGGTGTAACTATCATCATGATAAAGTGTTATAAAAATACTACTAGTGCTCTCATATATTTTTTCATATCATAATTGTATGTAAATAGTAGATTGTTATAACCACTTATGTAGTTAATAGGTGAGAGAATATTTAGAGTGATTTGAGTGATCTTAGGAGGGTAATTACAATGTCCTTATTTGTAGGTGATGTCAATCCTATAAATGTGTAATGTTGTCAATATATTAATATGGTGTGTGTTTATTTTATTATTATAATTCTTAATGTTTAGTTTTATTAGTTATTTGTATTAGTTGTTATTATCTATAAGCTCATTCAAATTATATCATTAGTATCAAATATGTTGAGATGGAATAATCTAGTAGTCTAGGGTTCAATCAAAACATGAACTAATGATGCAATGACTCTCTTGTAAAATTACATTATTGATTACTAAGTTTTTTTTATTGTTGATGACTTCAATATCATTATGTTAATCATGGTCTTAATATGGTAGTCTATACATTAAGCATTGATGATACTCATTCTCGATCACTAGGATTTTGGTGATCTAAATAATATTTACCTTATATTGCTTACTCATCCACTGATCTGGTACCATTTATATAATTTTAATGAGCTTATACATAATATAAACCAATATATATAACTAGTAAACCTAAACACATAGAATTATAATAATAAAATAAACTCATGCCATATTAGATCATTACACTTTCATAGGATTGACAATACACATTTATTTTTAGGTGATGGTTAAGTTCAATAGTGGTAACTAGGTAATGACTTAGGTTCCACTATAGCTCATGTTATAATCTATGTGTGGCTTTAGACTAGTGTCATATTTAATCAAATAAAAATATATGTATGTAATTTATGTCAATCTATCAATATTCATGCCCTCGATAATGGATGTATTTTTGGCTGACTCTGATGCCAATGTATGTCAGTCCTTTGGAGATAATTTTTCAATGAATAATGATATACATCAAAGCTTCATGATCCATCCAACTATTTCAGCTAAACACATTGGTGGACATTCAGCATCCTCTCATTATCCACTAGTGATGAGGTTACATTGTGTATTAGGGGCATCTTTGTTTTTTTATTATTTTGTGTTGCTGAATAAACCCTTGTTGTGATGTTTTTTAAATACTCGTGTTTTTTAGATGTGCACTCTTTAAGTCAAAAATAAGGATTTTGAGGTATACTCAAAGTGGATTCTTATGCGGTTTATGAATCTTAGTAATTCATAAATTCAATTAAGGAAAGTGGTTTGAGAACCAAGGAATTCAATACTATAACTACACTTATTGGAGTAGTACCTAATTTGGAAAAAAATATAAGATATATGCTTATACAAATATAGGAATTTTTTTTGCATGTTTGTACTAAGGGGGGAATTTTATTGAAATATTATTACTGATCTCATATATTTGTCATATCATAATTATATGTAAATAGTAGATTGTTACAACTGCTTATGTATTTGATAGGTGAGAGAATATTTAGAGGGATTTGTCATATCCTATAAATGTGTAATGTTGTCAATAGATTAATATAGTGTGAGTTTATTTTATTATCTATAAGCTTATTCAATTTATATCATCAAGAGTGGTGAGACATATGATAACGATTCAACCACTATGTCTCCATAATGTATATGGGAAATAGGATTCTTTATGATACCCACATAAGTGGGAAACTTGTCAATTGGCTTCTTGTGAGAATAGGGTTGTAAGAAGGAAGAAACTGAGCTATGATGTTAGGAAGAATTTTTTATTTTTTTATTTTCAAACTAATCTCATCAGGCTCATCATCATCATATTTAAGGAGGTTTGGTGTAATGTTACCCAAGATCTTAGGGTGACCACTATAGCCTCAAATGAATATGACAAAATATTTAACACATTGATACTCATGAAATGGTATGCTAGGTAAAGGTTCAAGGGTTGAGAATGCATAGACACTGCATTCTTAGAATTGTTCAAAATTCTAAGGGTTGGTATCACCCTTTAACTTATAAATTGAAACCATGTAAGGACAATTCACACATTATCATGTGAAAAAGGCCACAACCCTCATATGATGAGTCCAAGGGTGGCCGAGAAAAAAGTTATAAAATAAATGAAAATTGAACATCATCACCTTAATTCTAACCATAAGTGGTACCCTGATAAGAATCCAAACACATCCTAAGGGAGGAATTTTTATTCACCCATATCTTTGGAACATGCATTGGGTAAAATTAAGGTTGAATTTAGAGTATCCTAAGGTTTTATAGAATTTTGAGGCAACAAAAGTGTCAAATCCTTCATCTATCAAGGTTCATTTGACTCAGATAACACCAACTTAGACTCTAATAAATAAGGGAGGGTCATCCACATGAAGTAGTATTTATTTGGGGATCATAGATACAATGAGAAATTTTAAGGAGAAAGAAGCATCCATAGTGTGATCAACATGGATGGACATCTCTTTGCATTGTTGTAAGATTCTTTCCTCACACCCATGCAAGGTAGCTTCTTGCCCCATAGGTGGTGGTCAAAGAATGTCCATATCCAAAAAAAATTGTATAAGGTTGTTTATATGTTGTCGATAATCCCTCATAAACTCAAGAAATGGGAGTCTAGAAATTTATTCTATGGGATCTTATTCATTAAAGCTAGTGTGAGTTAGACATGACTTTTAAAGAGGGATTAAATTTTGAAATGAATTAGTTGAACACAATTGAATCTAATTTGAATTCATAGTGTATAATATCAACACTATTAGAATAATTGAGGTAGGTTAAACCAATTATATTGGCTTAACTAGTATAATTGGTGACACAAGAAACATCAAAAATAAACTATATTGGCTTAGTCGATATAATAGAGTCAAAACCTAATAAATAAATAAATAGACTATACTAATATGGCCAATATAATAAAGGTAGAATTAGGAAAATATTATTGTACCATGTTGGATGATATAGTCATAACCAAACAAATAAAATATTATATCGAGTTGGCTAATATAATTAGACATGAACTAGAAATAAAATAATGTATCAAAATGGTTGATACAATAAAAACAAAAGTGGTCGAAGAAATAAACTATGTCAAGCTAGATGATATAGTTATGCAAATAGGGAACTATACCAAGTTAGTTGATATAATATGTTCAACAAAAAATTGTACCAAGGTGGATGATACAGTTAAGTTATTAGAAAGTACATAGGTAGTGATTTCTTTAGTTCTAATAACTAAAAAACTATATGAAAGATAGTCTTGAACTATTTTATATTTTAGATAAGGTATGTGAGACCAAATAGGATAAGGATTGATGTAGGAAATTAAATGCTTCATGTTTTTCATGTTTACCAAATTTTCCTCAATATTGTAAGAATGAGGGTTAACCATGGTTTTAACCACATTAGCAGTTGGTTGGGAAGAGGTTTAACATTCATTGTTATATACTTTGAGAATGATTTAGAATAAGATTGGAATAGATGGTAAGGTGAGCATTTTTTTGGTGAAGTGATTCATGTTTTACCTTGGAGTCATGAGTTTTAGATACCTTATTATAGGCTTGGTAATTCTCTTTAATCATGGATTCAAGATCAAAGTTATGACCAAGAAAGAACTCAAATGCTATAAATCTAAGTTTCTTACAAGTTTTATGAGAATGATCTCAATTTTTGTGAATCTAAAAAAAATTGGGGATCATACTAATGAGCATTAGGACAAGAAGGATCAATATCTCTAGGCGAGGGTCTTAGAAGGTGTATTTTAATCTCATATATGGAAATACATTGATGGATTTCATAATTGTTGACTTGTGAGGGAAGAGGAGGATGTTTGAAGGGAATTACATTTATAGTTTGGAAGAGATTCACTCCATTGGAGGTTCCTATCATAATAACATGGATGGTTCTTTTGTAATCATTAATATATAAGATAGCATCATTAATAGTGTGTTCATTTTTAGGTCTCATAAGCATTCAAGTGCCAAGATTAGGTTGGGAAGGCTCAAATTCTCTTATGAACTAGTCTTGTCATTTGTCTTGATCTAAGGCTTCCTCCAATTGTTTTGGGGAAAGAGTATTAACAATGTATTCCAATTTTGAATTTAATGCATTAGTAAAGATGTGAAATAGGTTGTCTTTTATCATAAAGGTTTGGGTAGTCTCATTTATTCTTATTTATAATTGATAAAGTGAGATAAATTAGTTTTGGTAAAATTGTTGGATTGAAACTCTTGGACCAATACATTAACTAGGTCTTCCAATCTATAAATAGATTAAGACCTTAGTTGATTGTATTATTTTAAAGCATGCTTATAAAAGGTTTTAACTAGTAGTTTAGTAGCTATAAAAGTATTATGTTCAATATAGTCTTTGTAAAGATTAACAAAGGCCTTAAAATGTAAATCTTGATCAATGGATCCATTATAGGAGATCACAGGAGCGATACCACCTATGTCACTATCTACAATTTGAGGTACTAAGAGTTCATTTGAAGGTGTTTGATAGTATTGTTATGATGCATGGTTACAAAATTAGGTTGCCTAAAATGTCTCAAAGAGGGGTTGGGTGTTGAAGGGATTTTTATTTGGTACTTCACACTAAAATTTTGAGGTCTTACTTTAATTTTCATAAATTAATTTTGGATTTTCACTATTTGATCACTATTAGTAGCTTGAATTTTGGCCATTTGACTCATTGTTTATAATATAATGTGGTTAAGATAAGGAATATTTTGGTTAGACGTAGAGGCTTGAGTTGTATGTTTGGATGAGTTATATGTGGTATTAATTTGAACACCTTGGATAGGCCCACTAAAATAGGTACCCACCATATTAGTAGCAATATTAGGCAAGGTGGATGAGGAAGGAAATAAGGAAGTCACAAATTGATTTTCCCAAAGTCCTATAAAAAAAATTTGAATATGGGAAGGTGGATATTCCATGTGGGGTGTCATAACTCAAGTCCTTACCCCTATGCTTATAATTATCTTGGATAAATAATTTCATTCCATTTGTATATTCTATGTTACATTCATCTTCAACCTCATGGTCTTGGATTAGGTGACCTTGTCTAGTGTTTTTAGGGTTGTTAAATGGCTCATAACATTTGGATCTAGTGGAATCCATATTACAATCATTAGTAGTAAGGTCTTGACACATAAAAAAATGATAAGGCATGGTAGTATTTTTAAACACCTATTAGGATTAGTGAATTCAATAGCATTAATATTATTGTCATAAGATACTTAGAAATATTGATGGATTATTATATAGATTGTTCAAATATATGTTGCATTTTGAAAGAGAAAAACATAATTATACCAAGATGGATGATGAAGTTGATTGCGTATGAATGCTAAAAATATATTGTATTAGGCTAGATAATACAATATGGAATGGAATTAGTTAACATGAAGTTTTATCTAGTAGGCTAATATAGTATGATTACATAAATTAATTATTTCAAGTTGGCTGATGTAGTTGGTGAAAACACATAACTATAGTAGACTGGTCAATGTGATTGGAACAAATACTAACTATATTAGGCTAGATGACACAACTATAAAAGATAATAAGATTATATTGAATTGGCTAGTACAATTGGGATAAAATATACAATCGTTGTGAAGATGTCATTGAGAAGCAAAAAAGGAATAATGTGAAAATGATCCAACTAGAGGTGGGTAATATTCACGTTGGGTTAACAAAAATGTATGCATGGAATAGGATGACCTATAACTATCCTCTTTCTCTTAATAGACTAAGATTTGAAAAATGTCATAAAAATAAAGCATGCATACACTTAGATGATTAGGTAAGGACCTAGAATAACCATGGACCTAGCAAAGGGTAATCACCACTCAAATTTTAATAGGAAAGGGTTCCAAAGCCTAAGTGGGATATTAATCTCACTAGGGCTTAATAGAGATAAATGATTTTAATAATGATTGTAAAGGTTGTAATAAAGGGGTGTATCAAAGATATAATAAGGATACTATATGTAAGGAAATGACAAACAAGGGTAACCTAATATAAGTTAACTAAGATTACTAAAATAATAATAAGTTTATTAGTATAATGGTCAACTAATGGGTGGACTATGCAACCTAAGGTTACAATGGCAAGTCTAAGAAACCACCCACACACACACACACACACTATCTTGTTCAGTATAAGGAGGAGCATAAACAAGGATATACACATACATTAGTAATAGTAATGATCAAAAATTGTTTAATCTACTAAGTAAATAAATTATAGAGATTAAGGATAGAGATATTTACCTTTAGGTGGACATGTCAACATTTAAATCACCCCCTTTGACTCAAGCCACACTTTTCAATATATGTTGTTGGTTGAATACCTCAAATGGAAAGATGAAGACCTAAGTATCCTTATTTGGGAATCTAAATACGAGGTGTACCTTCTCATTTTGACTTATTATAATCTTCAAAGACCATACATGACTAGACCTCTAAGATAATTCTCTAAACCTCTAACTCCTAAAAATATGACTTAGGAGCGTAAATGCAAGTGAAAATAGAGTAGATGAGTATGTGATATGTATTTGGACATGAAATATGACACCTATATATATGGATCCAATATTCCAAATTAACCCTAAACATTAAGATAATGGTATCAGCCAAGTTGATATAGCTGGAAATATTAGTTGATATAGTACATATGACATAAGATAGACTTAGAATTGTATTAGCGAGGTTGATATAGTACAAACAAGAAAAGTATGAAATAGACTATATCGATTGGGTTGATATAGTAAGATATAGGAAAGTTATCAAATTTGGATGAAAAATAGACAAAAATGTAAAATAGAAAAGAGACTCAAGGTAGGTCATACTAATAGTAATAAAAGTATGGAAAAAAGGTTTCCAAACATCTCTAATAAAGTACCATGAGATGATCCCACCCCATTATTAGTGCACCTTTTAAGCTGTGCACTTAGGAAAATTGATGATTCAATGAGTCTTTATTGGAGAAAGTGTCAGTAATGTAATAAAATGGAAATATCAGGTGTATATATAAAATACTACACTTTTTCAAAAAGACACAATATAACCCAATCATGGAAATTAATTACATCAACCTAAATACATGAAAGAGTAACTTAGCCATGTAATTTTCAATACATCAAGTCTAAATTCAATAAATATTAACTCAACCATGTATTTTTTGAAAGCAAATATAACTCTGGTAATGATAACTTTTGATAATTAAATTTTAAAATCAGGGTGATCATAATAAAAAACTCAACCATGGATTTCTAAAAGTAAAACTAACTCAACCATGATAACTTTAAGGCATCAATTAAAATTATGACTTAGCTATTTTAATGTTAATGCATTTATATAAATGAAAACCCAACCATGGAAATCAACCAAAATAACTTAGCCATGAGTAATACTAAATCCTTAAATGTATACATGCCTGAGCTTATCGGCATTCCAAGAATGAAATCGAGGAAAAATCAATGAATAAATTTCATAGAATTATTAATTATATGCTCAATCCCAGAAAGCACTTAAATATACCCTTTTATATTTTAAAACAAAACACAATACATGTTTTAAAAAAAATTATGGAGAAATGACACCAGAGAGATAAGGGTTCGATTCCAACTTCCTAAACATAACCTCGAGCCACCAATCTAAATTCCCAAACATTTAAAAGGATTTCCCATATTTTTTACACATAGTCCACAATAACAACCCCCTCTAAATTGGCCCTAGGCCCTCTCAATAAGATCATGGCCATGCACATTTTCCCCAATAGTTGACATACAAGTGTCAATCCTATTAACAAGTTAATTTTTCAATTATATAAACAAAACTAAATTTTAGAAGTTCATTATAAAATTCAAGACTTTCTTTGCATGAAACTAATAATTTGAACAAGCAAGACGTCAAATAATTTCTTACAACTAATCAAAATTCCAATATTAAACACATTGGTATCATACCTCTTCAACTATCATGCTCAAAATCATGCTAGTTGAACTTCACCCTTTATTCATGCATGGGTGGCTAAATAAATTGTTAGGTATTCACCCAGACATGTTGGACCTACCCAAAAATGATGGCTTTAAAAAATAAAATAGCTAAACCATCTCCATAAACCCTAACTAGACCAATTTGAGCTCTAACTTGAGTTGAGTTAGGTTACCAAAAAATAATTTTTACCACATAATTCAAATGCCAAAATCCAAGTTTTCAGGTATGGTCTTGGAGGTGGTGAATTCCACAATATCTAAATTTTTTATTTTATTTGGTTGGCTTCAATTAATTTCATGGGGGCCATGGCCCCAAGGTTTTCATATAAAGCACATTGGCTTTGTTCACTTTTAGCTAAAATGCCTACTAACAGCATTACTTCTTATGCTAAAGATCATGCCTCTATTACATTTTAAATAATTTACTTTGCCTCTAACCATTGTTCTTCCTTTACCTTGCATCCATGCGATTAAATTTCATGATGTTTAAGGTAACAAACAAAGATGAAAATAAACCTCATAGTATGTCATTTTACTAATAGAGTCACATTAAGACTCAAATTGATTAAGTTACTAATGTTGCTAATGCAATAGCCTATAGATATAAGTGATATTAACTTTATCAATAATTTCTTACTTATCAACATAATAAATTAGATTAAAATTTTAAGAATGAAAACAATTCAAATTTAAATTGAGTGTTACCCATTGCCAATGTTGTGGTTTTTTATGTTATCCAGATGGAGATTAAAACACATTAAATACTCCAATCCCAAATGTACCTATGATCATGAAACATCAAAAACATGTGTATGTTCCTACATTTAGAATAAATTCATCTCATTAATAGAATGGAAATCAAAGTAGAGTACAAGAACGTTATCACAACATTTTTAGATTTTAAACATAAACTATAATTGTTCTAAAAAATAAGCTAATATAATTATTTAAGTAATCCATTCAAAAGTTATTTTTTCCATAAATGACAAAAAAATAATCAAATGTTAACAGACTAAAAACAACACTAATCCAATTTCTTAGATTTGGAGATATGACACAAGTGTGAATCCAATTTAAGATATTGAGTTAATTCCTATCGATCTACATCATAAAATCTACCATGAAAACTAGGATGATTATTTAACTATTTTGGGAATATTAGAGTATTATTCCTAATTTAGTTAAAGGCCTGAGCTAATTAAATTAGTAAATAATATTACAATAATTAATCCACTGATTTGTATAATTTAATTATGATTTGAACCTTGCTAAAAATAGTAATAAATGAAGAGAAATATAACTTATCTCAAACTAGACTAAGATGACTGAGATAGAAGTAGTACTGGCTATGTAATACTGGGACACTATCTCAAATCAAGATCTAGATTTTGTTCAGTAAAAGGATAGGAGTGTCAAAAATAGACACTTCAAGGTCTGACGCTATAGTCTAGGTCTTATTTTTATTGTCCAAACTAGTCACAGAGATCTAAGTTTTCTAATTTTTGTTTGCTATCCCTATATTAGTCCACCTATGAAATTTCAAGTTTTGAATGTTGATGAATCTCCTTGTAGAGCTGATTTAATCTCCAACCCTAGGTATTCCTTTTACTTGATCTTGAATGAAAACTTGGAGAAATAGGGGAGGTTTAGTGTGTGTAAGATTCACTAAACATTTATCCACACCCCTTGTGTGGTCATGTTGTCTACATACTAATAATTCAAAAAGGGATCAAGCCATATGTAGTTTTCCCATTTGATGTGCTTTATGCAATAGTGTAATGAAGATGCAAAAATGCTAAACTAGGTGTTCTTGAGTTGGTTAGGGACTGGTGTGAGGGTTTGAATGAGCTTGTGGCTATAATGGTTGGTTGTATGTAGATAATAGGAAAATTTTCCTTAGTGGTCTTGATTTTATTCTTGCTTGCTTTTGAAAATAATTACCAACCCCTTCTAAATGAACTTTGAATGGGCTTTTATAGAGATCTATTGGTTAAGGGTTAGATGCATTCATGTTAGGCTGACATAATGAAGAAGAAGAATCAAGATAAAATGGTCATTTAAGCTTGAAATGTGATTTGATAGGAGTATTATAAATGGGATGCCCTAGGGTCTAGTTCTATAGTTCAACTTGGGTGCTATTGTCCTAAGGGTACGAGACCTAGGGGGATGGCTTTGTCATGGGAAAAGCAATGTGGTTGAGCTGGAATCAAGTCTCAAAAGTCTACAAATGATTGGGAATCAATGAAAAGATGTATAGAAGGTTTATGAGAGCATGCAAGAGGGAACTATGGGTTGAGTGTCACAAGCCACACTCAAGCTACCAAATTTAACATTTTATATAACTACATTTTCCCCACTTTTATTTAGTGATGCAGTAAAACAAAATACTATGATAAAAGAAAAATAGAAAGCATACCTAAACTTACTTGAAAGGGTAAATCCCATGAATCTATGTGGTGTTGGTTGTGCATAGAGAGAGCATGTTTTGAAGTGTAAATATACAAGATAAAACAAAGAGTAGATCATTTCTTACTAGATACACTATATCTAAAATATGAACTAAATAAGAGAGAGAGGAAGAGAAAGAAATGAATACACCTCACTGGGTATGTGAACCAATACAAAACCTATTGTGATGTTGAGTGATATTGGATGATGTTGAGTAATGTTGGGTATGTGTTGTACCAAGATTAATATCATGAATGGAGCTAAGTGCTTAATTCCCTAAGAGTGGCTCAGGAATACAAAGACTGGCCCTTTAGCTCCATCATCACCCACTAAGTGAAGCTATGATCATGTGTGTATTAATTAATGTTTGGACTGTGTGTCTAATCCCTCCGAGTAGGTGACTCAAGAATATAAATGATAGATATACCTTTAACTCCATCATTGCCTGATGAAGTGAAGCTATGAACTAATATCAGTATGAAATGTGTGTCATATGAGATGGGTCTTGAAGCCCATGAATACTCTAAAATATAACAATGTGGCATGGATAGATGAATGTATGCTGGAAGGTAGGCCACTCTTGGCCATTTTGAAAGGAAGAGATTAGGCTTGTATGAAATCCACTCCAAAATTGGTTAATAGGCTTATATGGAAGCCACTTAGAATTGTGGAGGTTAGGCTTGTATGAAATCCACTCTAAAATGATGTCAACCATCTACAGATGGAATAAGGCACGTAACTTCTAAGAATGCCTGGGTAATATACTAAACTCAAAAAGAAAATAAGACAAATATGCCATGTACATTTCCCCTAATCATTGGTGTTTATAACAATGGATTATGATCTATAAGTTATACCAACTACCCAATCTAAAACTGGAAGTGAGAACCATCATGTCATGCATGATGCCCCCTATATCTAGATTCTCTAAGAAAATTGTATTGAAACTACTCAATATGAACTAATTTATATGTGGAAAAACTATAGCTAAGCTGACCTTTCTACCTATTTCTATAAAATCTAGTTTTTTTTTTGTTTGGATAAGAGCATCAAAAATAAGAGACCCTAGTGTTCAATACTATTGTCCATGTCTAGCACTGTTATCTTTTGTTGAAATTGAAGACTATTCTAGAATCATCACTATATTTTTGGTCTATTATGCCTAGTTTAACCTCTGATTTCTATTCAAAGTGATCTAAAAAATGGTTTTTGACTAGTAAGAGCTCTGATCTCTATGAAAAAACCCTTGTTTGTTTCCCCCTATTCAGAGGGTAGGAATGAAGACCCTGTAATGACTACCCTCAAAAGAAAAATCCCTACAACTGTGTTATGCTATGAAGATATATGATATAAAAATGATAATCAAAAATATGTCTCAAGATATATCATAGTTTGTATTAGAGATTATTTGATCAAATAGAGGTATGCCTAGATACATATAACAATGTAATAGCATGTGCAATGTACTAAATTAAAACTATAATGTTAGTTGTTAGTTGTTAGTTGTTAGTTGTTAGTTGTCATGGATGGATGGATTATGATGTCCATCATGGCATCCAAGAAAGAAAAATAATGCATGATGTGGATCATGGTATTACAAAAAGTGAGAAGCAAATAAGCAACAAGCACACAAGGCAAGAATTAAGAAGCATACAAGAGTGGTCAAGGGGCCAAGCAAACAAGGGACATGTGAACATGTCACTCAAACTAGAAATTAAGTATACAAGGCATGTTCAAATGACACATATGCATACCAATGAAATAATCAAGATTGGCACAAGGGCCACAAACATAGAAGAGTACAAGAAAATTCAATTGATAAATGTCCTAGGGCAAACACAAGAATAAAATCAAAGGACATTGGCAAATATCCTAAGGTACATATAGGAGATAAAATAGGAACTAAGAAATGCAATCACATATAGTTATGCAAATCAAGAAAGGAAGGCATGTAATATACTATAAATACAATCAAATCTAACTAATCAAAGTAAGAAATGAAAGTATGCAAGACATGGAGTACAATACTAGGTAGATGTTATACTATATACTAGTAAATGCTGATAGAGTAATCTATGTAAACTAGTAAGTAATGTACATCAACATGATAACTATAGTGGGTGGTGTAGGAATGACATAACTTTAATGGTGTAGTCATGTAGAAGATGCCCTCAGTGGGTAGATATATCGATATATGTCTCAAATGTAGTAGGATTCCCCCTTAATGGGTAGACTAAAGCAATCAAAGATATAGATGTCACTGTACATACTCAAAGAAGATCAAGTGAAGCATGGTAATGTAGATAAATTGACAAACAATATCATAGAATAGAAAATTTTAAGTCTATAATGCTAGTAGAAATTTAAAGCATGGATAATGCATACAATTGAAATGTTTTTGTGTTTTTGAACTATTTGAATGTTTTTCAATTTTTGATATATTTGAATTTTTTTGATATTTTTTATATTTTGAGCTATGTACAATCAATTATAAAAATATTATGTAAAATAAATACTAAGAAACTATGATAGGTAAGCAAAAAAGAAACTATGTACAAGCAAGACTGGGAAGAGATGATACTAACCAATGAGTCTTATGGGAGACTCCTTATCATGGTGTCCTATATCGAACAAAGGAATTGTGCATGATTGTGAAGCATGACGGAATGGATGTGAATATGAATTTGAATATTTTTATTCATTATTTATATCTTGGAAATCATAATAACCTGTATTGTTCCACTCATCATTATCATCTTGATTTTAAACCAATGGAATGTTAGTGTTGACTTTTGTTGAATCTAGATCTTTTCCTTTGATAAATTGTATCTACGAATGAATTGTCTTAGTATGTTCAATAAATCCCAAACCTTGGTGATAAATATTATCAACTACTTGAATAGGAGTATTGATTCCTTGATCCTACTTGGCCAACCCTTGACCTTGATAATCAAATTATTGTAGATATTTTTTACCAAACCCATACTTCTTTAAAAGTTAAGCCTAATTTTGGAGAGGTAGATTTGTATCTTTTTCATGTTTTACCTATGCTTGTGGTACTATTTGTTGCTCTAATTTTGATTTTTGATCCTTTTGTTGTTCTAAGTTATACTTTGGTAACCACTTTTGTACTATTTCTAAATTTGACCCTTTGTGAATGTGTTCCTATGTCACTATGGAATGTTTGACTGATTTACCTTGTATAGGGTCCTCATTAATAATTATCTATTATATATGTTTATTCAATGCCAAACATGAATTTATGTGATGCCCATACATTCTATGATATGCACAATAATATTTGGATCTTCTTACTGGATGTATAGAAGGTAGTTTGATCAACTTAGATTTAATCATTTCCCTTAGTACCTCACTTGAAATATTTTTTATCTTTAAATTTTTTTTAATCATTATTTGTAGAGGTACTTTGTTTTTATTTCTTATTTTGATATGTAACATTGTTTGTAAACCAATTGACTAGGTGAAGGTGCATCTAAATGATTGGCACTAGGATGCCTTTGAGGCTTTGGTATTATAATCTTATTTTCCAATGTTGTGATCTTTTCATGTAATAGTTGATTCTGCATTTGTAAATCTGAAATTAACTTGCTCATACTAGTGATTTGATCCCTTAGAGTCTCACAAGTACAAACTCTAGTTGCTTCTGATTGAATATGTAAGCACATATGTTGAAGAGGATTTGAAGAAGCTATAGGCTGAATGTATTCATTAGGAATAATAGTATAGGTTTCCTCACCTTTTGGAGGGGTGATAGCTTGGACCTAGTTAGAGGGAAATTAGCTCTCATTCTCTTGGAGGAGATGGGGAGAAGGAAATTCTTTCCTAATAAGCAATAAATTGTCATGTGAAATTGGAATACTATATGCTTATTTGTTATCCTTAAATGGAGTGCATGTATTAGTTTCATTTTCAATATGAGAAGTAAGAGTAAGAGAGTTATCATGTAGACATTCTTTTATCATTGTTTGAGATGACAAAGTAGAGTTAAAAACATGAGATTGATCATTTGAATTATACATTAGAAATTTAATTATATTTCATTTATATTATTGTAATTTGAACATAGAAGTAGCAAGAGAGTTATATGCATCTAGGTAAAAATCATGTATGTGGGATGAAATGCATGTAATTGGAATTATAAGTTGTATAGAAATATGATTATAAAGAGAATTCTACATTTGAGATAGCAAGAAAGGGATAGAGAGCATGGAATTGTGCACTTATGCATAAAAAACTTTTACATGTGTTATGATATGTCTAATATGTGTCGTAAGATAAACTTGAAAAATTTTCCATATGAGAGATAGAAAGTAATAAATTAAACCTTATATTAAAGACAAGTCAACATTGCTTCGAAGGAGAGGGATCTTACTATGTTTAACAATAACTTTCTTAATATCATCCCATATTATGAAAACTAAGCATGTAATACAAATAATGAATCTTTGTACTAACATATGGTAAACTTCATTATTCATGTACATGATAGGACCGAGTATGGTCTCCTTATTTTTTTCAAGAAATGCAAGAAATATGTGTAAATAAGAGAGATCCATTTTTATTTTTATGTGGAATCTTATTTTAGATGTAAGGTGATACCTCAAAAGCAATAGGACCTAGTATATGTAACTAGGGTTTTTTTAAATGATTTATTTTAAAATGACTAAGGAATTTTAAAATTTAATGTGGATTTTTTATTTAAATATGCAAATAAAAATCAAAAAAATATTGGAAAATTTTTTATTTGAAGGGACCTAGTATATACAACTAGGGTTTGGAAGAGAATAATTATTTTAAAATTACTATGGAATTTTAAAAATTAAATTAAATTTTTGATTTAAATATGCAAGTAAAAAATTAGAAAATTATTGGGAAAATTAGCAAAGAATTTACCTTAGGGTTTTTATGCACAAATAAAGTAAGTTAGGTTCACCAAATGATTTAACTATTTTAGGAATATTGGAGTATTATTCATAATTTAGTTAAAGGTCTAAGATAATTAATCAGTAAATAATATTGCAATAATTAAGCCATTGATTTGTATAATTTAATTGTAATTTGAACCTTTCTAAAAATAGTAATAAATGAAGATAAATATAACTTAGCTCAAACTGGACTAAGAGGACTAAGATAAAAGATGGTACTAGCTATGTAGAACTGAGAAACTATCACAAATTAGGATCCATATTTTGTTAGGTGAAAGGATAGGAGCACCAAAAATAGGAGACTTTAGGGTTCAGTGCTATAGTCCAGGTCTTGTCATTATTGTCTAAACTAGTCACAAAGATCTAAGTTTTATGGGTTTTATCCATTGTTCCTGTATTAATCTGCTTATGAAATTTCAAGTCTTGAATTTTGATGAAGCTCCTTATAGATCTAATTTAATCTCCAACCCTAAGTCCTTTTTATACTTAAACTTAAATAAAAACTTGGAGAAAGAGGGGGAGTTAGTGTCTGTAAGATACATTGAACATGTATCCACACCCCTTATTTGGACATGTTGTCTACATATCAATACTCTGAAGAGAGATCAATCCATATGTAGTTATCCCACTTGATGTGTTGTGTTCAATAATGTAATGTAGATGAAAAAATGTTAAACTGGGTGTGCTTAAAGTAGCTAGGGATTGGTGTGATGGATTGAATGAGCTTGTGGCTATATTGGCTGGCTATATGTAGAGAATAGGGAAAATTACCCTAGTAGTCTTATTTGTATTCTTGTTTTATTTTGAAAATAATTTCTAACCCTTTATAAATGAACTTTGAATGGGATTCTATAGAGATTTATTGGTCATGGGTTATATGCATTCATGCTATGCTAACATAATGAAGAAGAGGAATCAGGAAAAAATGGTCATCTAGGCTCAAAAGGTGATTGGACAATAATTCTAGAAATGGGGCATCTTAGGGTCTAGTGCTATATTTCAAATTAGGCACTATTACCCTGAGGGTATGAGAATTGGGGGATGGATTTGTCATTAGAAAAGTAGCTTGGCTGAGCTAGAATCAAGTCTCGAAAGTCTATGAATGATTGAGAATCAATGAAAATATGAATAGAAGGGTCATGAGAGCATGAAAGAGGGACCTATCAGTTGGGTGTCACAAGCCACACTCAAGCTACCAAATTAATATTTTATATGACTATAGATGATCATTTCCTTTATTAGCATCCACATCAATTATGTTTTCCATTACAACTATGTGATAAGCAAGAAAGTATAAATCAGATCTAACACCCTAATGTAAAAATATGAAATGCTAAAAAGATATATTGAAATGTTAAGGGAAACTTATATTTTGTCACACTCAAGGAATAATGTGTTCACTATAATTTTTTTTCTTATTTTAGATTTAGTTATTTAAACAAGCTAAAACATTTAAATATTTAGATTGTATAATATATGTCTAAATTACACATATCTAAATGTTAAAAACATAACAAGATTTTATTTATTTCACTTGTTTTTTTATATAAATGACCAACAAGATAGGGTAATTATCTTATTTGTTTTTTATTTTGTTATGTGTTTATGTGTTGTCATTAGAAATGCTCTGAAATAGATCTATGTTAACTCAGATGAAGATAATGACTATTAAAACATCTCTGGATGGCTCTGGTAATTTTTAAATTCTTATGATAATTAGATATTTATGTTGATTTCCAAGACTATCATTTATATTTTTTTCATTTTTTTCCCATAGATCACTTTCCTACCTATCAAGATGTTTCTTATATGATTTTAGAGGCTCAATCTTGTGGCCAAATCTAGATTTGTCTTCCTTCAACTTGAAACCCTAGATCCACTTTTGACACTTGGTTTTTTGATAATAAAATATGGGTTGGACAACCCCAAACACCCCCCATGAAGTGGTTAAGCATTACCTATGTTCTAATACTTCAAATAGGGCTTAAACTGCATGTAGTTATCCCACTTACATCAATGTGTGCTCAATAATGATCTACTAAGATTTATGCAACTTATGTAACTTTAAATATTTAAAAATCTTTTATTTTTACCTTGCAATAGTATTCAAACTTGGCTTAGTGACTAGTCCTTTCAGGTGTTTTTAGATTTGGATGTTATAGGGTAGTGCCTCAAGGATATGTAAATCCATTCTTTAGTATGCTAGTGTAATGTTAGATAAGTGTAGATGCTTGTTAGGAATAATCTTAGGATTTATGTGTATATATAGAAAACTCTTTGGGTATTCCCCTCTATAAATTACATGAAAAACCTGTGGGCCAACCCAAGGCAAGGGTTTGAATTTTAAAAATAGTTGTTTGGATAACCTATGATATCTCTAGAATAGTCATATGTTATTAGTAACTAGTATCATCTGACTGTTGTAGTAATTATCCAAGATGAAGAGGACAGTGATCTAGAGAATAAAAATAGTATGCTTATTATGTTAAATTTTTTTGACACAAACTAGGGATATCCTATATGTGAATGATGATAAATTAGGAAGGCCAATCCTGTAGGTAGATAAATGGCTAAGAGAAAATGTGAGCAAAAGCCATATGTGTACATACAAATCATATATATAAAGGATTGGTTAAAATTAACATTATCAAATTTATGTGTATATAATATATACCTTATAATAATACAATTTTACAATTATTTGATTGTTTGGACCAAATTTAGACTTGTTAAATTTATAAAGAAAAAAACATAAAAATAAATCCCCTTTGAATATTTTGTGTGCCATAATCCTAAAATAAACAAGTGTCCTTTTTCAATTAGTGAATGGTATGAATGAATGGAATAATTTAATATCATCTACAAGACCAAATAGTATATGGGACCAAGAGTATAAATAAAGATGTTTTGTGCTAACATCATCACTTGACACAAGGGCAATCCTACTATTCTTTCAATATTTCTAATCCCTTATCAATGCTAACTCTTATATTAAGGATCTTGATTAGAAAACTTTTTTTATTTAACCTTGACTCTTGAAAAAAGTTAGTCAAGTTGTCAACCCTTAAGTTATCCTTTTACTTTATACAAATTTCATTATAGGCTTCACACTCCATAATGAAGTGTCATTTTATCTCCACTACTCCTTTGTCACAAATAAACATGTTCTCATTTCCCATTTTTCCTTGGTCACTATCTACCTACTAGTTTCACACCTAATATGATGTGAGCTTAACCTTAATTGTGCCATCAACATATTTACTTTCCATTTGATTATTTCCTCCACATATGCCTTTTCTTATTTATTTAATGTGGGATTAAATTCTTTGATGTAGTATGATTTCCTCTATCCCAGTTGCTTTGTTCACATGATTGTCATAGATTTATCTCTCACATGTTTTTTTATTTCCTCATTGGTGTTTGGACATTATTGCATTTTGATGTCCCATTTACTCATCCATTTTTTATTTTTTTTCATCCATATATTTTTTATTCCACTTAACTCTTCTTCTATTACCATTTTGGTCCATCAATGATTCTCCATACTTTACGTATTTTTAAAATAACTTAATGTCTAAGTCATTATTGATGATTCCAACATAAAGGTACATGTTTCAGCTAATATAATCTATTATAGAACTAAATATTTAATTTTGAGGATCTTTATGATTAAATGAGTTTGGATTCTCTCTATTTATCTCTAATTTAGGTTAGACACATTATTTCCCTAAACTTCACATCCATATGCGACCACCGGGGAGACAAGTAGGTTGAATTAAAATTCTCTTGGTTTTTGAATACCATAATGTAGATACTAAAATATGATTATATATAGCATTTTTTTCTTATACACTTGACAAATACCAACCAGGGATCTACCCTTAATTTTTAGACCTTCCAACTATAAAAACAATTACATTCACAAGACCACTATGTTTAACTACTTATCTTATAGTTTGACCCTATCATTCTAATGACCCATATCACCTGTATACTACAAAAATATTAAAATGTGATCTATATCCTTCACTATTAATTTTTGACCTTAAGTAGTTTTCTATCTTGTCTAACATTTACATTTATATAGGGACACTAGTGTCAACACTAATATCTAGTTTCCTTATCAATGTTTGTACCTTAAAAGTCATCCAAATTATAAATATTTTGAAATTTATGGGTTAAATATTTGTCTTATATAAACCTTATATGATATACTTTCAAAATGTGTTATATATAAATATAAAACAAAGACCATTCATCATGATCCAACACACATGTAACAAATATTAAGCAAGCACCTATTTAAGCTCATTCAATCAATTGTAAAACTATGTTTTGTTTCCCTATTTTTCCCTATTTCTATATCAATTATAGAATTAGTCCTAATACATATTTGAAGCATTCAAATAATAACACTTGAGTAGTATTTTTCAAGTTACAATCTAAATCATTGCATGCCCTTGCATATACCATATTTCACCCTTATTCATATACAATCCCACACTTAGGGGAGAACTAAATATGTTTGAGGGCCACATTGGAGTATTGGTTATGTAGGTAGGGTTCACTAATAGAGGGGTACTTGAGGTCAACTCAACTTTGTGAACCCATTACTAGTAAGGTGACCTAACTTAAGGTGAGGAATTAGGGTTTTAGATATACATAGTAATATAAATCATGTGTGTGAAATCCAAACATATCAATAAAAAGGTGACATAAAACCATAATAGGCATACACAGTCACTTCATAATACAAATAATATTAATATAGGACAAAACCATCGAGAAATAGATAGAATTATTGATGCAAGTGTCCACATGTTGATGAAAGTGTTTAGGCCTCTAAAAATAATATTTCCAAAATCTAACGACTGGGTCTTGAGCATTAACATGCCTACTTCCACCTCTACACAACTTAGGTCTACCTACACATGCAAATAAATTATGTATTATCGCTTCCTTGTGTTTCAATTATTAGAATATGAATTGGAATTATACTTTCCATATTTAGTAATTTTCTAGATACAATGTATTGTGTTATCTAAATAATTTAAATTTCCCTACTCTAGAGTAGTTTTATTTATCCATTTGATTAGGCTAGTATACCCCTTTAACCCGAATACCCAATCTCAAAAAAGGGTTAAACATTTGTTGAACCTGACCTCTGTGTTTTTTTGTGAAAACCCTAGATTGCCCTATTATTTTCTAATTTTGGATTTACCAACCCATAAAATATCTTAAAAATAAAACTTGCCTCTATTAAAAAAATAAAATAAATCATGCTAAATATGGATATATATACTATCTATTACATTGGCAAGTATATGATGATAATCATCACTTGTTATTTTTCATTTATTGTTAAATAAATCAAAGGAATAATATAATGATTTAAATATATCGATCACAATAAAAAGATTGACTTAAAATAAGATAAGAATCAAATTTATCTTTACAATTCATTTTTAAATAATATAGAACTAGTATCTAAGCACCAACATGTGTGATCTCAACCCTTTGTTCCCCTAGATCTTATTCAATTGATAGCTACCATCCTGCCCCAATTATTCACCCATAGTTTATGTTAGATTTTATAGTTCATGTTATCACTACATGAAAAATAAAAGGTTTCCAACCTATCCCACCTCTTATAAATATACAATAGTTCCCTCTTAATCCTTAGCTTTTAATCAAATCTAAATGATATGATCTTGTTGATCAATTACACAAGACACATGCCAAGATCTTGATACTATCTTACCCTAAATTATATAAGGATCATAATATGGATAGATAGGGTTAAGAATATAGAAATGGATAAGCACAGTAGTGATAAATAGATCTATAGTAGGCCAATTAATTAAAACAACTCAGATAGTTTATATATTGAATTTATTATGTTGAGATATGTTTAAAATGAAAAGTATAACTATGATAGATATTATAATGATAATGAAAATAAGATACTTAGTTGGTTTTGATGTTAATAAAAATATGGATCTAGAATAAATAGGGAGAACACTAGAATAATATTCTATAATAGTCTTTAAATTATGGATTAAGTGTTTCTATAGCCATTGATACTTACATCATCTTGGGATGGTTACATGGACACTAGTATCTAGATCAGATGTAGGTGTTTAGTCTAAAATAACTACTAAAATAGGAGGTAACTACCTAGATGATTTTATGTTTGTAATCACCTTCACTCTGGGGCATTTAGATCTAGGTTATGGATTATCACTCCTTGTCAAATGATAAAACCCTAGTTCTTTATCTTCATATTGGTTGTGTAAAAACTAGGTTAGTGGGAACACGGTGTTGAGTTTCCCCAAAGACCCCTTTATTAATGAGTTTTTCTTATATAAATAATACTTTGAAGAGGGCCTCAAACTTATGTAATTCTCCCATACATGTTGTCTCATGTGTGAATCATGCAATATGTGATAAGCAAGTACAATAATGACCTAGCTTATAAATTGGAAAATATAGCACTTGGGTTGTTACTTCATTACTTCAAACCTATATGTGTGTTGTGCCTATGACTAATATGAGAATATGAGAAAGTAGGAAATTTTTTTTTAATTGAATTCTCATTCAATATTATTTTGTTTGAATATTAGGTGAGTTTAGAATGAGGAGTAATCATGAGTGTGTGTGTGTGTCTATATATATATATCACTCCTATTAGGAGAATATCATACATAATAACACTTAGTCCAACCATTAGGATATGTTTCATTTGAAAATTAGATGACCTTAGGACATTGGACACTTACGTCGATGTAGGCATCTGACTAAGACACAATCTTCTAAGAAGCAAAGAATTAGGTATAGGTACAGAACTTATAGAGGTGGAAGATAAGTAGCTTTGAAGTATCATAAGAAATATAGAAGACCTAATTCATCAACATAAGACTACTCAAACAAAGAGATACGCTAAGGGGCACAAGAGGTTAAATGGTAGATTTGTGGAAGTGGGAAAGGTCTAGAATTGTGAGGAATAACCAAGGTCTGAGTTTACCAAGTGTACAATACTAAGGTGTTACATAGTTCATAAATGTTTAACCCCAAAATTTTGATCTAATATGATCTTATCATTAACCCTAGATTTATATTAAATTAGTATATAAAAGTGAAATGCCATAAGGGTGATAATCAAATCTATAGTAGGTCAATTAGATGTTAAACTTAGATATAAGTATACATTGAATTTAATATGTTGAGATAGTCTAAATATAGAAAGTACAACTATGATAGATATATAAATGATTAATAAGCGATGTACTTATCTTATTCTAATGTTTAATAGAGTTATGGTTCTAAAATATATATAAATCAAGTTGAAAAGAGATTCTTGAATAGTCATCAGAATCTAGATTTGACACTTCTAGCACTCTAGATGATAATTTCAACCTAGGATGGTTATTTCAACACTACTGTCTAGGTTCAATGCAAGTTTCATGTATGGAATACCTATTGTAAAAAGATGCAACCACCAGGATGCTTCTAGGTTTGACTTCATCTTCACTCTAGTGCATTCAAATTTGGGACATGTACTGTTTCTCCTTATGAAATGGTAAAACCCTAGTTCTACATCTCTATTATGACCTCAGGGAAAAATGGGTTAGTGGGCACATAATGTCAAGCTAACCCTAAAGACCCTAATTTTAGAGAGTTTTTCCTACATGGCCAATAATTTATAAGAGGTACTTGGACTCATGTATCTCTCCCTTATGTGTTTTCTTGTGTGTAAATCATACAGTATGTGTAAATCAAGTATAACAATGACCTAGCATATAACTTGGCAAATTAGCATTTTGGGTTACTCTTTTAGTGCTTCAAATTTTAGATGTGTTATACCTATGACTGGTATGAAAATAGGGAAGCTTTATTTAATTAAATTCTCTTTGAATGTTATTTAGTAATAATGCTTAGTATTATTCCCGTGTTGTTAGGTGAGGAATGAATGAGGGTTGATCTTGCATTTATATCAATCCCTTCAAAGTAATAACTCATATTAAATCACTTAGGCTGACCATTAGGATATATTTTATTTTCAAATTGAATGACTTAATGGCACTAAACACTTGCATCAGGATAAGATAGTAGCATCGATGCTAATATATATCTTATATGTTATTGTTCAAAAAGCAAGAAAGTAGGTACAGGTTTAGAACTTTTGAAATATGGAATATAAGTACATTATAAGCATTTTGAGAAATATATAAGATCTATATCATCAACATAAGGCTAATCAAACTAAAATATATAGGCCAGTGGGCATAAGATGGAGCAGATGCAACACATGCAAAATTAGAAAAGGTATAGAATTGAAAGGAAAAGCCAAGGTCTGAGTCTATCAAGTGTATAAGATTTAGGTGTTATATAATCATAAAATATCAATTACATTTTCTCCCCAATTTAATTTAGTAATGAAGTTTCCACCTAGAATTTGAGATTAGCTCAACCATGCAACCCAATGATACCTATAACCTAATGAGGATAGATGATCAATTCCAACCTAAAAACTTGGAAATATTGAGTGATTTGATCATCTCAACCATACCAAAAGGTGAACTAACTATTTTAGTATATTGGCTCAATAAAGTTCATAAAATTTTATGAGGTATTAGTATGAAAAAAGTTTGTGATGTGGTAACAATCCATAAAAGAGTTTTGGAATTTTAAATGATTTGAATTTTGAAATGCTAGGCACATGTTGTATATAATATTCACCTTAGATATGTCCCATGCTGAAAGGTGTATAAAAATAACACCAATGTATAGAATTCTAACATAACTATGAATTTGAATCATATGAATGTGTGTTTTGGCCAATTTGGAAAATTGTGTAAGTGTGCAAAACATGCTTCCAAAACATGTCCCCACTATATATGGAGAAAAATCAAAATTAATATAAATACCAATGTGAAGTAAATTTTTCCCAAAACATTTCCCCATTATAATCTAGAGATGTTGAATATTGATTAGGTGTGGAGAACATGCTTCCAAAGCATGCCCCCATTGAATATGAGAACTATGAATGTGTGGAATCCATTTCATATTACATGCTCCCAATGAATCTGATAAATATGAATGTGTGGAATCCATTCCCATATGACATACCCCCATTTAATTAGAAAATTTATATAAGTACCATATACTAAATGAGTGTGGAGAACATGCTCCCAAAGCATGCTCCCACTAATTTTGAAAATTGTGTCAAGTGTGGATAACATGCCTCTATGAAATTCCCCCTCTAATATGCCCCCCATTTGAGGTGAGACAAATATATGAAGTGGTAGTTACCTCACCTCAAAAGGATAAGACAACTATATAATCTGTGAATATAACCATGTAATTATTTTAACCTTTTAGGACTTAGTGAATGCAAATCATATATTGTTAAAGAGATTAATATAATAAATTAGGGTATAACTTTGCAATAAATACATCCATTTATATATTATATAACCAATTAAATTTGACCTTTCTAAAAATATCAATAAATAATGTAAATGAGAACTTAGTTACAAAATCATTGAGATAGATGATTTACAACCTAAAAACTAAGGTAAAGATTGGTTTGAGTGTCACAAATAAGATCTGGGTTTCAAAAACCCTCCTAGACATTAGCACCCTAATTTTATAGTATCACCATGTAGAGATAGTGTCCCTATTTTAGTGGGAGTGTCCTCTATGCAAGACTTTTATGAGCTTCTAGGTACACCTATGTCTAGGTCTGTCAAGCTTGTTTTTATGTGCACAAGTTATAAAACCCTGTAGATGTCCTATTTTGATTGATTTTATGAGTAAACCTTAATACTCCATATTTATAAGGCATCTAGTCGATACAAAAAATAAAATGTGTTTGTTAGTGGGGTAGGCTAGACATTTTCAATACCAAACTATGATGAGAGTTGCATACATACCAAAACTCTGAAGAGGTATCAAACATGATGTAGTTCTCACCACCTAAGTGATAGTGAAGTTAGTATGATTATATACCTAAGTTCTTTGAATGTGCTTGAGATTGTAAATTTGAGTAATTTGAGCTTAATAATGTTGTAGATGGTAGTATGCATAAGTAGGGTAGAATAGGGATTAATAACCTTAATTGTGCACAACTTGTTCTAAGTTAGTATGTGTGATTTGCATTTCATTTCATCTAATGTTTATAGGGATAAAACTCATGTATATATATTGTTTTAGTGCTTTTGTGATTACTAAAATAGTTCTAAACCAACCCTAGGAGGTCTAAGATTTTAAAATATATCTGTTTGTGAAGCAAGGAGGGAAAGGACACTAGATACAAAATTGGGACAGTAGTTCTATGTTGTGTTATTACCCCTATTATGGTGATAGCATCTAAGTGGTAGAACCTAAGGCACAAAGGGTCAGGATACGAGAATGAGGGTTTCAGACTACTTTAGGGATGACTAGGTATGCCTGTGGCCTACAAGAAGGTTGGATAAGTGTAAAAATAGGCCATAAAATAGGTCTAGGGATAAGGTAGGGATAGGTGGTATCAAGTATAACTATTAGTATTAAAGTGTCATGTTTATGTGATTACATTCCCCCCTCTTTATTGTAGAAATTTATAAAAGCAAAATAACTAGGATAAAGGAAAAATAAGTGTACCTAAACTTACCAAAAAGGTAAAGCCCATGAGTCTAAATCTAAGCATGTGAAGCATGCTTTATTTCATGTCCTACAAGTGAAATGTGCATAGATCATTCCTTAAGAGATATCAAAATCAAAAAAAAAATTATGAGTAAAGAAGTAAAACTAAGTAAAAGGATAAGAGAGAGAAAAATAATGAATACACCTCATTGGGTACACAAACCAATGTATAAACCTGGTGACAACCTATTTATATATATATATGTATATAGTAATTAATTGATGAATATCTTGGATTGAGCTAATGTCTTGCTCAATCCTCATGTGTGGGTGGCTCAAGAACTTAATCCAGTTTTGAATCCATCATTTCCCACCCTTGCTTGGTGGATCATGACCTATGAATAACTTTGATTGGACTGATGATGTGTCCAACCATCTCATTTAGGTGGATTTATAACTCTATTATACTTTGAAACCATCATTACCTACCCATGTGTATTATATGCATTTGAAACTAAAACTACATAATGTAACTAGATATGTCAACTCTACAGCCACTCGAGTATATTAGGTGACTTTAGGCCACTCAGGAATGCCAACCACTAAAGATGGAGTAAGGTATGAAACTAGTGTACAACCTAGAATATGATCTCTAATGTATATAGTGTAGAGAATAACATGGAGTATGTCATTCCATCTAATCAACCGGTGTGTAAGTGAGCATACAAAAATAATGTGCCATGTACATGCCCCTAAATTTGATATCTAAGCATATATATTTTAGACTAAGTTATAATAATTTATATCTAAGTTTCTAAATTAAAAATGAGAATGGTCATGTCATGCATGATGCCCCAAATCTAAGCAAACTGGTATGAATATGAGCTAAAATAGTATTAATTTGAACTAAACTAGTAAATCTATAATTGAACTTGTGCAAACCTAGCCTGTACATGTTATAATTTTTTGGCCAATCTAGGTTTTTTTCAAGCTGAGGCTACTAGATAGTAGCACTATATCTTGGATAGTAGTTCCATGTGGTGCTAGTGTCCCAATTTGGGTGCTAATGTTTGACTATTTTGATTTCTATGTAGTTGTATTGATCTTTATGTGCTGAAATTTGTATTATGAGTGCATTATGATAGCCTAATCTCTATGACAAATCTTTGTGAATGACCCCTCTTTTGAGGGGAATTATTGAACTTATGTAATAATTATCCTCAAAATAAAAATCTTTGCAAAATGTGTGTTAGCCAGATCATATATGATATTTGTGTAATAATCAAATATAATATGCATACATAACATCATAATGTCAGATAATTTGAGTCTAAGTTTGTAATATGCAATGTATGTTTTGTCTATCATTCACAAGGCTATCAAGATAGATATAACAATGTATGTAATAGTAAATATAAGTAATAACTAAGTAGATACCTAAGGGGATGGGTCATGATGTCTATCATGGCACCCAAGTAGGAAGGGGAAATGTATGATGTCCCTCATGGCATCTAAAACTATATTGTGTAATAGGCAAGAAACTAGTGTCATGTCCATGATGCATAAAAGAAAACATACGTACAACACACATGAGACACCCAAAGTAGGCAAAGGGGCCACAATACAAGGGACATGAGCACATGTTACTAATTCTAAGAAATCAAGACATACAAGTGCATGTTCAAATGTCCACATACATAAATAGCAAGCAATTTGGCTTAGATCCATATATAATAACATGTTTAAATGTTCACATACACAATCTAGAATGCACACACAAGGACATGGGCACATGTCCAAATTATACATACTTTCAAAAGAAGTGGCGTAGAGCCTAAGATCAATGTCATATTCAAATGACCTTGAATATAATAATCATAAAGATATAACCAAATATAAACAAGGAAAGTTAGAAATGAAATTATGCATGAACATGTATTATAAATCTATGTAAGAGCCAAGTGGTACATGGGTTGGGTCTAAAGTAGTAGTAGTTGGTAAGTGTAGCATGATCAATATCAATATATAACAATGTTAAATTTGTGAGATAATGTTTATAAATATGTAACTTGGTAATCGAAGTTGTGTATAGGGTACCCCTCAAATGGGTGAATGTGTCAAATAAAGAATGTGTGTATATATATATATGCCTCTAGTGGGTAGATAATAGAAAATATATATCAGTGTAGTGGACTTGAGTCCTTTCATCAATATAGAAACACTTGAAAAGAACAATTGAAGCATATATGTATGATAAAATTGACTATACTAAGATATCTAGCATATGTAGTATCTACAAAATATAAGAAGTGTGAACATGGCAATGTATACAATCTATAATTTTGTATTTTATGAGTAAATATTTGAATGTTTTTATGATTTTTAAATATTATATTATTTTTTTATTTTTTAGACATAAGCTATGTACAAGAAACATGAAAATGAAACTATATATAAGGAGAAATAAAGGAAAGTATGTACAATAAGGGAGGAATAACACTAACTAATGAGTCTCATGAGAGACTCACTATCAATGTGGCTTGTGTCAAAAATAAGAATTGTAATCTCTCATGCTTTGTGATTTCTATGTTGTATTTGAATGGTTTTGTATTATGAATGGGTATTATTCATCGTCAAAATCATAATAATCATAATAACCTAGAATGCTAGAGGGAATTGCCTCATAATGTGGAGTTGACCTTTCTAAATTTTGATTTGGAATATTTATTATGATTTTTTCCTTTGAAATTATGCTTCTTGTAGGCATATGGTGATCTGGAGGCTCTTTTGATGTCAAGCCTTTTTTGATAATGCTTTTTGGCTTAACATGACTTTGACTTTGCAACTTAATTTCTTGTTCTTTTTATACCATTTCTTGTGTATCATGATATTTTGCCTTGATAAATTGTGTCTGTGAATGTTATGCCTTAGGATGTTTAATAAATCCCAAATCTTGTTGACCAACATTATCAAATACTAGAATAAGAGTAGTGATGCTTTGGGCTTGCTTGCCCAAACCTTGATTGATATAATCAAATTATTGTAGATATTTTTGACCAAACCCATATTACTTTTAAAGTTGAGCCTAATTTTGGAGAGGTAGATTTATATCTTTTATTTGCTTTACCGGTGTTTAAAATATTTTTTCTTGCTCTAATTGTGATTTTTTAACCTTTTATTATTCTAAGTTATGCTTTGGTAACCATTTTTTGTATTGATTATGAGTTTGACACTTTTTGAATTTGTATATGTGTCATTATATGTTATTTTGATGATGTGTCATTATTTGAGTCAATTATATACATTATCTATTTTATTTTCCTTTTTAATTCTAAACATGAATTAGTGTGGTGCCCATGCATTCTATGATATGCACAATAATATCTAGATCTCTTCATTGGGTGTAGAGGAGGTAAGTTGATTAACTTAGATTAAATAATTTCCCTTGGGATATCACTTGAAATCTTATTAAACCCTTTTAAGCTTTTTGAATCACTTTTAATAGATGCATTGTGTTGTACTTTATGATTTGGATATGAAAGAGTGTTGGGCATAACTTTGCTAAGTGTAGATGTATATACATGATTATAATGTGACCTTTTTACTTAATAATTGATTTTGATTCTATAAATCTAATATTAGATTTCTCATACTGATAATTTGATCCCTTAGAGTCTCACAAGTACAAACCATAGATGCTTCTGATTGAACATGTAGGCACACACCCTATAAGGGAAATGGGTGGATAGGCTAAGTATGGGAATTAGTAACAATAATATAGGATAATTTATCTCATGGAGGAGTGATAGCATAAACCTGGTTAGATGGAATGTAACTATCACCCTCATGGATATGAGGAGGATAAGGAGATTCTTTCCTATGCATAAGATATGACATTGAAACTTGAAACTTGGTTGTTAGCTTATGTAATATATCTTCTATATATGTAAGGATTAATTTCTTAATTGAATTTCTCATAAGAGAACAATAACATGCTATGAAATATGACATATATTTGAACTAATTTAAAGCATCATGTATTTATGTGTTTATATAATTTTTGACTTTATTCCAAATGAAAGGAAAGAAGCATGCAAAGGAAGCTATAAAACTTTGCATCAAAAAGTAATAAACTTAATTTTTCATTATTATCATGATTATATGAAATAAAAATCATAAAATATAAGGATATAAAATATGAGTGTGGATCTTACAAGGTAGGAAACATAAACTATAGGTTTATATAGGGTTAGGGTTTGTGCATTGTTCAAAGTAAGTTGAGTTCACCAAAACATTTAACCTTTTAAGACTTAGTGAATATAAATACTATGTTTTTAAGGATTTGAGTATAGTAAATTAGGGTATAAATATAAAATAAATACAACCACTAATCTGATACAAACTTAGCTAAATTTGACCTTTCTAAAAATATAAATAAATAATGTAAATGAAAATTTAGCTAGAAAATGACTAAGACGGATGATATAGCGGCTAAAAATTGAGGTAAATACTATTTTGAGTACCACAAAAAGTGTCTAGGTTTCAAAACCCCTCTTGAATAGTAATGCCCTAATTAGATAATAGCACCATATAGCACTAGGGTCCTTATTTTAGTGGTATTATCCTCTATGTAGGACTATTCTAAGCTTTTGAGTGCACCTAAGTCTAGGTTTATCAAGCTTGTTTCTACGTGCATGGGTTCTAAACCCCTATAAATGACTCATTTTGATTGATTTTATTAGAAAACCCTAATCCTCTATGTGTTTAGGGAATCTGATTGACATAAGCAGTAAAGTGTGTTTTTTAGTAGGGTAGACTGGACATCCTCAACACCCCAATGTGATGAGAGTTTTCTACATACCAATACTCTAAAGAGGGATCAAGATCAATGTAGTTCTCCCCACCTAAGTGCTAGTGCATGTGCAAGTAAATTTAGTAAATTTGAGTTATTTTAATGTGTTTAAGACTAGAAATTTTAGTGATTTGAGCTTAGAAATATTACAAATGATAGTGTGTAGAAGTAGGGTATAATAGTGATTTATAACCTTAATTGTGTACAACTTATTATGAGTTTGTATGTGTAATTTTCATCTTATTTCCATCTAGTGGTTAGAGGGCTAAAATTCATGAATATATACTATTATGGTGTTTGTGTGGGTGTTAAAAGAGGTCTAAGTTGACCTTAGGAGGTCTAAGATTTGAAAATATATATGTCTATGAAATGAGGGAAAGGATAGTAGCATCAAAATTAGGACACTAGTGTCATGTGGATCTATTATTCTTATTATGGTGCTAGTTTCTAGGTGGAATAACCTAAGGCATGAAGGGTTAGGATATGAGAATGAGTGTCAAGGACTAATTTATAGATGACTAGGGATGCATGTGGCCCACACAAAGGCTAGATAAGTGTGAAAAGTCCATAAGATAATTCTAGGGCTAAGCTAGGGATGGGTGGTCTCAAGTATCACTCTTAGCACTCAAGTGTTTATTTTAAGCAATTATAATAACATATAAAATGGAACATGTCTAGGTAAATGTGTCATTTAAGTGCATAAAACCAATGTGATCACATTTGGGCTTAAGATACATGATAAATACCATGGAAATGTTTAGATAGTAATAGTACAATCTCAACAAACAAACAAGCACACACACAAGAGCACTCAAAATCAATTCAAAAGGTAATGGTCAAGAAAGACTAAAAATAAGGGGCATTTTCAAATGTTTCATAATCAAAGGCATGTGACTCATTAAAATGTCCATAAAGGCAAGGATGACATATTCAAATGTCCATACAACAAACAATGACATATGAAAATTTAAAAGGAAGAATACATAGGCATAGGGCATGCAATTAAAGGAGTATATTCAAATTTTCAAAAAATGAATACAACAGAAAGGCAAGACACTCAAGGAAGTTCATAAAGTAAAGCATAAGTAACTATCATAAACATGTCATGGTATCCCATGGATCAAATGTGTTAGGAAAAAATATCAAGTGCATAACATATAGAGTACTATGTGTAAGATATAATCATGGATAAATGCATATGTAAGTACATATGTAATCCCAAACATGATAGTGTAGAGCGATCATTGAATCATATAACTTGTGTGTACCATGATAAAATAAGTGGATGCCCCCAATTTTTACATGACATGAGTAGAGGAAAACCCCAACATATGAAATATGAATTTATCATGTATATGTGTATGCCTCTTTCACACTCAAGTAGAATCATGACACATATGTGTATGTAGGAGTAACTGAGTATGTCATCCATCAACATGGAACTAACACATAGATGTCAAGGAGCCAATATAAAATGTAGGTGTGGAAAATATTTTTGGATATTTTGATTTTTTTGGTATTTTTGGAATTTTTGGAATTTTTTAAGAGGAAAGATTGCCCTATAATGTCATCCAATGTATGGTCATATATATCTATCTACTATGTTGGTGTAATACCCCATATATGCTAACAAGGAGCATGTATAGGTGCAATATATGTCATTGTGGTATTAGTGATTCTCTACATATATAAAATAGGACCATATGGTCATGAAGTAATAGTAAAAGTAATAGGAGTACAGGTTCTTAGAACCCATCATTGAGTGCTCTTTGATTTCATTAGCATAATAGTAATATATGAAATCATAATAGTAATATGTATATTTTGAGGTGATATATATATATATATATATATATATATCTAATCATGGTGTGTAATATAAGATAAGGATTATGTGGAATCCATTATTTGTCTCTAATGTAATGGTCTCTCAATTATTGATCACCTAGTAAAGGGGATTGCATGTTGCTTACCCTTTTGTGGTAAATTAGAATTAGTAGACTTGATAGCGAGTTGTTTAGGTATATGTTTCTTTTGTTTAAGAGGATGCTTATATGGAATTTTGGAACCCATAGATACCCAATTAGCATGAATGTATTTAATTCACCCATGTACTATAGATGTTATTTCTCAAAGAGTGTTTATCCAAGGTATTCCCAATAGCATATCAAAAATGCAAGTGGAAGGCCTAACTAAAAAAGTAGTAACCAAATGTGTGGGACCAATCTATAAAGGTAAGACAATCTCACCAAGAACCTTCTAGGATGTCCCACTGAATGCTCTAACTAATTTGGTAGAGGGGTGTAAATCATGATGAGTATAACCTAAGTGTGTAAGTAATTTCATGGTTCAAACATTTTTTCTTGCACCATTATAAATCATAACACTGCATATAGGGTGTTTTTCAAGGTATGCTCAAATAAATAAAGAATGAAGATTGGAGTCATCATCCTTAATTTCACTATCATCAAAGGAAATAGGGGTGTTTAAACTATGGGAGGTATATGTCATGTGTAAGTACCAATAATCACATATAGTGGGTGCCCATAATGTGATGGAGGAAGATATGCATTATATGCCAATTTGGACTTCTAGTTCCTTATTATAATGGTCTTGCAAAGGATTGTTAAATATTTTTTGTTTATGGTGATCACTAGGTTGTGAGTTTCATTCCTTTGGAATATCCTCAAATGTAAGATTTTGGTCATTGATAAAATATTAGATATTGTATTTTAAGGTAAAGCATCTACTTGTAGAATGCCCCAATCCTTGATGATAATCACAATAAGCATTGGAAACATATCCTTTGGGTAGAGGTCCACTCATATCAACCTCAATAGGATGAGGGAAAGATGTAAGCTGACACTTTAGTAACCACAAGAGTAATGAAGCTATAGGCTCAGGTAAATGTATAAATTGTCTCTTTGGTGCATTGGATAAGACAAGTCGATTAGGCTATTTTGAAACTATGTTAACTATGGTTATTGTTTCCTTTTTAGGCTCAAGAGGTTTTACCTTATAACTTGGTATAATTGTGAATTTAGTACTAAATGTAGATGTAAATAGTGTGTATGATACATACTTGAGATTATTCAATGACATAAGCCTCATTTCGTGATCCCTTAAAACATGGCATAAGTCATCAAAATATTTGAACTTATAAAAAACAATGGACTCATGTAAAGGAGCAAGCAAACTCTACTTGAATATATCTTGCAACTCTTTATTTTCCATAAGATTGGTCATTTTGGCTAACATTGTCTTATATCTCAAGACATATTCATTGATAGGTTCATTGGTTCATTATTTGATTTTGGCAATTTTAGCATAGGAAACCTTTTTAGAAATATTAATAGAAAAGTGTGATAAAAATTGGTCTACAAGAGTTTTGAATGCTTTTATAAATTGTAGAGGTAAATCATAGAACAACCTTAAAGTATTGTCCTTAAGGCTTATTGGAAATAATTTGGTTAAAATTTATCATTAAAAACATATACAAGGAATGCCACATAAAATATTCAAATATGTTATTCAATATCACCCTTGCCATCATAAAATGTGAACTTAGGTGCAACAAATATAGTTGGAAAAGGGTGCAAAGAGATCTCAAGTGAAATAGGGTTATACAACACATCTTGAGAATCTATAGTATGAGAGGATTTTAAAGCATTTTGTTATATGTTTTTAACCTTATCTTCCAAGGTATTTCTAACTTTAAGGAGTAATTGAATTGTAGACTCGATGAGATTTAGATTATCAAATCGGGTAATCAACAAAGGGGATGAAAACATGTTTTAAGTAGTTATAGGTATTTGTGTTGAAATAATTGGTAATTTCATAATAGATGCATCAATATTAGTTGCAATAAATAAAGGTTTAAATGCATAAGTTTTTCCCCCACTAGATGTATTAGGTTGTAATGTGTTTAATGTTTCCACTATAATTTTTGAACTTTTTACTTTGAGTATAGTTTTTAAGATCTCATCAAGATCTTTAGGGTTTTTTTGAATACATTGACAAAATAATGTAATTAAATTCACTTGATCATGATCTATTTTATCATTTCTATTTGTTTCATGGTTTTCATTATCATAATCTACTTCTATGATAACCTTATTAGTATGTTGTTCATTGTCAACATGGGTATCATCATGATCCAAAGTATGAGATCCCTCATTGGTTTGATACATCTTGTATGTGGGAGTGTAATCTCAATATATTTAATAGGCACACCTCCTATTCTAGGTATATACTTAGGTTACATGCAAAATAGTAGTAGGAAAATAAAAATTACAACAATTTGAAATCCTAACTGGTTTAAAACCCTATGAATCAAAAAAAATTGCATTCAAATGAATCAAGTTCACCAAATGTTTAATACCAAAATGTTGATATAAGGTGATATTATCTTTAACCCTATATAAATTAAATGGCACAAGGGTGATAATCAAATCTATAACATTCCAATTAGATGTTAAACTCAAATATAAGCATACCCTGAATTTATTATTTTGAGATAGTATAAATATAGAAAGTACGACTATGCTAGATATATAAATGACAAAGAAGTGATGTACTTATCTTATTTTAATGTTAATTCAATTTAGGATCTAGAACAAGTGGAAAGCAGGCTAAAAGGATATTCTAAAATAGTCATTAGATTCTAGATCTAACACTTTTGGCACTCTAGACACTAACGTTAGCCTGGGATGGTTGCATCAATATTACTATCTAGGTTTGATGCAAGTGTCATATATGTAATACCTACTATAAAATAATGTAACCACCTAGATACTTTTGGGTTTGACTTTGCCTTCACTCTAGTGGTTTCAAATATAGGTTATGGACTATTTCTACTTATGAAATGGTAAAACCCTAGTTATCCATCTTCATTATGACCTTGGGTAAAATGGGTTAGTGGGCACATGGTGTGAAGATGACCCTAAAGACCCCATTATTAGAGGATGATACCTACATATCCAATACTCTATAAGAGGGCCTCGTAAGTGTTTTCTTGTGCATGAATCATATAATATGTGAAAAACAAGTACAATAATGACCTAGCTTGTAACTTGGAAAATCAAGTTCTTGGGCTACTCTTTTAATAATTCAAACCTATAGATGTGTTGTACCTATGACTAGTATGTAAATAGGGAAGCTTTGTTCAATTGAATTCTCTTTAAATGTTCTTTGGTAAGAATACTTAGTATTGTTCCTATGTTGCTAGGTGGATTGAATGAGTGTTGATCTTGTATTTATATTAATCCCTTTAGAGTAATAACTCATATTAAATCACTAGGCTAACCATTAGGATACATTTCATTTGTAAATTGGATGATTTAGGGCACTAAACACTTGGTTCAAGATAGGATAGTAGCATCGATGCTACTATCTATCCTAAATTTTAGAGTCTAGGGACCAGGAAAGTAGGTATAGGTTCATAACTTGCAGAGATGGAAGTGTAGATGATTTTATGTGATTATGTAGTACCTCAATCTTGTACACTTAGAAAACTCATGACCCTAGTTGTTCATCTTATTTCTACACATGTCATGCTTTTGTAAGCCTCACATCTACTTTATCTTGTGTCCATTAGCCTATCTCTTAGTCTAACCATCCTTATATTGATGACATTGACATCCCATCTTTCCTATAATGCTTAAAACATACTTATCTTACACCTCTATAAGTTTTGAGCCTGAGCATGCTCTTCTTCTCCCTAAACACTAACAATTAGGTCAAATAGTAGCATAAACATTATTATCATATCTTAATTTAAGTGTCTAGTGCCATAAAATCCATCCCATTTATAAATTAAATGTATCACAATGGTTAGCCTAAGTGATTTAATGTGATTTATCTCCTGATAGGATTGGTATAAATACAATATCAACTCTCACTCATTCCTCACCTAGAAATCAAACTAAAGAGCACTTAAGAAGTACTAAAGAAGCACTCAAGTTACCAAAATATTTCATATTCTTCTTTATTTTGATATCAGTCAAAGGAACAATCAAGCTATAGGTCTAAAGTACCAAAGGAGTAGTCATAAGGTCATATTTACCAAGTTACAAGCTAGTTTAGTATTGTACTTACTTTACATATCGCATGCTTCACACATAATCCAACATGTAGGGGATAATTACATGAGTCTAAGGCCCTTTTCTAGAGTATTGGCTATGTAGGCATTGCCCTTTGATAGTAGGATCATTACAGGTCAGCTTGACATCATGTGCTCACTAACCCATTTCCCTCAAGGTCACATTAAAGATGCAAAGATATTATTTTTCCATTTCACAAAGAGTGATAGTCCATGACCTAGATCTAAATGTAAATTTGAATGCAGATCCAAGATGAATCCAAACCCAAAAGCATCTAGATGGTTGCATCATATTTTAATGAGTATTCCATATAGGACACTAGCATCAATCCCAAACACTAGTGTTAATACAACTCTACTAGGCTGATGTAACTATCCAAAGAGTTAGAGGCACCAAATCCAAAATTTGATGATTGATCTAAAATTTTATTCCTTCCTACTTCCTACTTGTATCATATCTAACATTGTATTATCATCAAACATAGCTAGGTCCTTTCTTATATGTCATTTTCATATCTATCATAGTTGTACTTTCCATTAATATCCTATCTCAGTTTATAATTTTAGCATATGGTACATGTGAGTTTAGCACATTAATTAGCCTATTTTAGATCTAATATCCTTAACCTTAATCACTAAATAATATATTTATCTAAATTAGGGTTAAACATTTGGTGTACCTAATCTTTTAACATCAAACCCTAGGCCAATTAGGGTTTTTTGATTTCTTTTCCTATTATTGATCATTGATTAATAAATATTGCAATCATATTTGCCATTGACACATCTCTAAATTATTCCATGGTCTAATACCTTATGGTTTATATGGTTTGTTATGTTGCCTATATCATCAAACTTATTAAGAAAATCTATGTACATAATGAGAGAGTATTACAATAGAGATAACATTTGATAAATATCCATAGGTCCTCTTGTAATGTTGTATAGCTAGTATCTAGATACAAACATGCATGCTCTCAACCATTTGTTATACCCAAGCCTTATTCAAGTGATAATTACCATCCCATACCCATTATTTACCCATGGCTTATAATGGATTTTGTGGTCCATGTTATTACTACTCAAAGAGGTATGGTTGCTACACCTACACTACCACCTGTTAATATACAACAGGTTGCTAAGCCTAAACTTGTGATAAAATCTAAGGGATATGACCTTGTTGACCAATTGAGCAATACACATGCTAAAATTTATATACTTGAGTACCTAAGACAATCTAATGTTTAAAAGGACATCCTATATGAAACATTGCATGAAACTCAATTTCTAAATGACATTGAACCTGATTATTTTGAAGATATCATGAAAGATCTCAAAAACAATACCAATCTTATCACCTTTGACCTAATTGACTTACCATCTAAAGATATTATTTATAAAGAGTTACCTTTTTTCATGCAAGTGACAATGCATAACAAAGGCTTCAAAAGGATGCTCCTTAATAGTAGATTAGGCCTAAACATTTGTAGTATCAATTTCTTAACCACCATGGGCATTACTATCGATTTGATTCAAAATTTGATTATGCATATCCAAGGGTTTGATAATTCACATAGTTTTCTAGTTGGTCAAATTACATTAGATGTGACATTAGGACCAAAAAATAATTTAGCTACTTTTGAGGTAATGACTCAATCCTTACATTACAATGTACTTTTGCATAGACTTTGGATACATTCAATGGAAGCTATCCCATCTACACTTCATAAATGTGTAAAATTCATACATGATGAGACTTTATTAAAAATTCCCATTGATGATGAACCTTTCAAATTTTTCAAACTGATACAATCCAAAATTGAATGCATTCTTATAGTAGTACCACCTAAATAATGCATTCCTAATACTTATGAAATAGGTGAGTCAAATACATAGGATCCTCTATCTCTAAATGTAAATAAGGTACCACATATTGAGGTACACATATATGCACATCAAGATCAATAACCATTACCAAAGAAGCCATTAAAACCACAAGAGCCTCCTACATTTGAGCTTCCTTTATTGGTCAATACTGAGTAGAATGATGGGCATATTTCTAATTACTATGATATTGATGAGGATATCTCTCATGATATGACCGATGAAATAATGCATGTACTAAAATTTGATCCACTTATTTGCCTTTCACATATCTTATTTGAACCCACAGGTCTTAGTACATATAGAATCAATCCACTTAAAAAAGAAACAACATTGAAGCCAAATAAGGGGAGCATAACCATATCTGATGAGTATGTAAATGCTTGTTACTCAATTCACCCCTTTTGGTTAAAAGCATTAATCCAACCTTATAAATGTTAAATGCAATGACACCATGTGAATAATGTGGAATCTTATCCAGAAGCTTCACAACTTAATGAAAGGTAAAATCCTTCCTATATTGTGAATGAGAATTATATTTTAAAATGACCAAAGCATGAAGATTTGACTATTATTGCTAATATTAAGGGGTATATTTCTTCCATCTCTACTTTGATACAAACAAGTGGGATACAACTTGTGGAATTGAATTCTTTGAACAATTAGGACATAATATTGATGGACTCGTATACTCTCCATTGATGCTAGAATCCTATAGATATATTTGGTTACCTATTTCTTATGGTACATGTGTGGTGACTACAACCATATGGATACTAGACCATGACCCCCATTTGAAACTAAAGCTTGAAAAAAATTGGCTAGATGAATGGAAGTCCAAGTTGGAAACTACAAATATGTGTGTTCCCTTTCTTGATATGGGCATAATGATTTGTATACCACATGATGGATATGATTATTTTCCCACACCATTAGCTTCAGGGAATCCATTGGATAACATATTCAATACAAGGCAATCCATAATTATAAGCATCAATCAAAAAATATTTTTATAAAAGGTCCCCAACCTTTCAATGATGATTAATTCCTTAATTAAAACTCTTAAAACATACCAAAAAATACTAAAAAATCAAAAATACATTCAAAAATACAAAAACACTTTTGGTACCTACATGTTCTATTGTCCCCTTGGCATTTATGTCTTATTTCCATATTGAGGATTAGCATATTATTTACTTAAACATACACATACATAGGCACACACAAATATACGATACATTTAGAGGTGTTGGGCCTTCCCTCTACTTATGTCATTAGGATGTTCAGGGCATCTATCTTCTACGATCTTGTTATACACAAGTTATATGATTCGATGATCACTCTACACTATCATGTTTGATCTTACATATGTACTTGCACATGCCTATTATCCATGATTATGCATTATAAAGGGTACTTGATATGCTATATACTTGAAATTTTTTGTTAACACATTTGATTCATGGACCATTATGACATGTTCATGTTGGTTACTTGTGTTTTTTCTTTACACACTTCCTTAAGTGTTTTACCTTGATATTGTCTTGCCTTTTTGAGCATTTGAATATCTCCATTATATGTGACCCCTGTGAATATGATTACCTTATTGGAAATTTAAATATGTCATTATATTATATGGACATTTTAATATGTCATTCTTTACCTTTATGTACATTTGAGTAAGTTATGTCCATTAGATTTCATGACATTTGAACATGACCCTTGTTTGTGGTTTCCTTGGACCATTGCCTTTTGACTTGTTTTTGAGTGTTATGTGTGTGTGCATATTTTCTTGTAGAGATTACATTTTCACTATATATACATTGACATGATATTTATCATGCATCAAAGGCATACATGTGATCACATTGGTTCTATATGCTTTAATGATACATTTACCTTGACATATTTCCTTCTATATGCTACATGGTTACATATACAGATTTACAGTTGTCTTACCCTTTTGAGGTGAGCTAACTAGGAGGTATTATCTTTCCCTTACCTTAAATGAGGAGGAATATTAGTGGGGGCATGTCATGGTGACATGGATTCCACATTATTCATAGTTTACAAATTATAGTGGGGGCATATCATGGTGACATGGCTTCAACACATCCACAATTTCAGATTCAATGGGGGCATGCTTTAGAAGCATCTTCTCCACATTCATTCAGTATGGTACTTATAATTCATAAATTTAGTAGGGTAATGCTTTGTAAATAATCTTCTCACACCTAATCATTTTACAACATCTCCAGTCTCCAGTGGGGTAATGCTTTATAAACATTTCCTCCACATTGGTACTTATATCAGTTTCATATTTCTCCATATATAATGGGGGATTACTTTGGAAACATGTCCTCCATACTTACATAATTTTTAAATTGGACAAAGCACATAGATATATTATTTGAATACACATTTGTGTCAAAATTATATACATGGTACCATTGTTACACATAGTTTCAGCATGAGACAAATCTAATGTGCATATGTTATGCAACATGTGACTAATATTACAAAATCCAAATAAAATTTAGATTCCAAAACTATTGCACATATAGATACCCAGTGAAATTTTATGGACTTTAGCAAGCCAATATACTCTAGTATTTGGTTTACCTTTTGGTATGGTTGGGGTGAATAAATCACTAAATCTTGCCAAGTTTTTAGTTTGGACTTGATCATCCAAACTCACCAAGTTACAAGTATCATTGGGTTGCATAATTTAGATAGTCTCAACTACCAAGTGGAAACTCACTTTTTATCTAAATTTGGGGGCATCTCTCTCTCTCTCTCTCTCTCTCTCTCTCTCTCTCTCTCTCTCTCTCTCTCTCTCTCTCTCTCTCTCTCTCTCTCTCTCTCTCTCTCTCTCTCTATGCACTTTAAAATAATTATCTACATTTATCCTAATCTCAATTTTAGAGCCTTACAATGATACATCTTTTGAAAAAATAACTTGATAATAGGCAAGCTAGTTACATCAACACGCAGGTGTACTCTTAAACCTTGCTATTTTAATTTCATCTTATTTCAAGTACTTTTGACCTAAATTATATGCATTAATTATACAATATAACATGTTTTTGGTTGCAAGTTATTCATCAACAAAACACTCAAACCCATCTCCAAAAAAGCACTCAAATTCAACTCAAGCAAAGATGAGGTGTGTATACACACCTATATACTTATTCCTTTCCTTTAAAATAGTAATGTCATTACTATATTAATGGTGGTAAATGTAGATAATGTTTTGTAATTATGTAGCACCTCAATCTTGTACACTTGATAAACTCATGACCCTGGTAGTTCTTCTTAGTTCAACACATGTCTTGCTTCTTTAAGCCTTACATCTACTTTATCTTAGTCTAACCAGCCCTATATTGATGACATGAACATCCCATCTTGTCCATAATGCTTAAAATGAACTTAGTTCACACCTCTATAAGTTTTGAGCTTGAACCTACTCTCTTCCCTAGACACAAACATCTAGGTCAGACAGTAGTGTCGATGTTATTATCCTAGCCCAACACAAGTGTCTAGTGCCTAAAAGTCATCTAATTTGTAAATAAAATGTATTATAATGATCAACATAAGTACTTTAATGAAATTTATTTCTTGATGGGATCATTATAAATACAATAAAAACCCCCATTCATTGCTCACCTATCAATCAGACCAAAGAGCACTCAAGAAGCACTCAACTTACCAAAATATTTCCTATTCTACCCTATTTTGATATCAATAAAAATATTAGCCTAGTTACAAGTTTGAATTACTAAAGGACTAGTCATAAGGTCATTAGTATACTTGATTTACACATTACATGACTTACACACAAGCCAACACATACAAGAGAGTTATATGAGTCTGAGACCCTCTTTTGGAGTATTATCTATATAAGTAGTGACCTTTAATAGTACGTTCTTTGCAGGTTAGCTTGACACCATCTACACACTATACCCATTTTCCTCCAAGGTCACATTGAAGATACAAAGCTAGGTTTTTGTCATTTCATTTGGAGCAATAGTCCATAACTCAGATATCAATGCACAATAGTGAAGGAAAAGCCAAACCCAGAAGCATCTAGGTGATCATATCCTATTTCAATAAGTATTACCTACATGACACTAGCATCGATCCCAGACACTAACATTGATGCAACTGTCCTAAGATGACATAACTGTCTAAAGATATAGAGGCACCAAGTCTAGAATCTGACAATTGATATATTACTATCTTCTTACTTTCTTCCAACCTATATCAGATCTAGCACTATATTGGCATCATAAAAAACTAAGTACTTTCTTTTATGTCATTTGTATATCTAGTATAGTTGTACTTTCCATTAATAGCCTATCTCAATTTTATAAATTTAGCATTTAGTACATCTGAGTTTAGCACACAAATTGGCCTATTGTAGATCTAATATTCACTCTCATGCCCTATCATTTTTATATCATTAACCTTAGCACTAAATAGGATCCTTATCCAAATTAGGGTTAAATAGGAAGATAGGTATATTCTAAGCATTCTAGGCAAGATAGAAGACCTAGTTCATCAACATAAGAATGGTTAGACTAAGAGATATAGGCCAAGGGGCATAAGATAAGGTATATACAAGACATGAAAAAGTGGAAAAGGTATAAAATTGAGAATAAAAATCAATTTATAAGTCTTCCAAGTGTACAATACTAAGGTCTTATGTAATCATAAATTATCGTCTATAATAAATAGCATATATATCGCCCCCCTTTAATTTAGTAATTAAATTGTTAGTTTAAATGAAAGGAATGCATACCTAGGTGTGTATAACATAAATTAAGTTATTTTCTTATGATTAGATTGAAACCAAGAACATGTTATAGTATATAATAAATGCATGTAATCTGAAATTAAAAGCATTGAAATGATTGAAATTGAAAGAGATTAAATTTTAGGAGTACACTTATGTATCGATGCAACCATATTGCATTTTGGTAATTTTATTTGAAAGACGTATAATTATGAATCACTAAAATTTATATTAGGTCAAATAAAAAAATAAAAAGTCCATATATATAAGAGGAGAGGGGGAGATAGAGGAGGGACCATGCCCCCAACCTTGGAAAAAAGGTGGATTTCCACATGGCAGTTGAGACTAAATCAATCATGCAACCCAATCATACTTATAACCTGGTAAGTATGAATGAATCAAGTCAACTCACATTATCAAATTGGTGAGGTTATATGATACAATCAAATCCAACCTACAAACTTGTAAAGATGAGGTTATTTAATCACCTCAAAGATACCAAAAAGAAAACTAACTACTGCAGTAGATTGGCTCAATATTGTTCATAAAAGTCCAACCTAGTATGCGGTAATAGTCCTTGAAAGTTTTTGGAATTTGAAACTAATTTGTATTTTTTAATATTAAGCACACAATGCATAGAAAATGCACCTTATATATGTCTCATGTTGAAACTATGTATAACAATGGTACTAATGTATATAATTCTACCATAAATTTGTATATGAATCATATAACTGTGCAATTTGGAAAATTTAAAATTATGTGTGGAGAACATGCTTCCAAAGCATTCCCCCACTATAAAATAAAACTAAAAACTGATATAAGTGCTAATTAAGAGGATATGTTTCCAAAACATTCCCCCATTGTAATCTAGAGATGTTGAATACCAAGTAAGTGTGAAGAATATGTTTCCAAAACATGACCCCATTGAATCTAAAAATTGTGAATGTGAGAAATCCACGCCTCTTTGAAATTCCCCCCTTTGAGGTGAGTGAAGATATAAATTTTTAGTTACCTCACCTCAAAACGATAATATAACCATATAACTATGAATGAATCATGTAGCATGTAGAAGGGACATGTCTAGGTAAATATACAACTAAAGTTCCATAATGTGATCATATAAAGGCATAAGATGCATGATAAATATTATGGCAACATCTAGATCATAATAGTACAGGCTCAACAAGCAATCAAACACACAAGCAATGGCACTCCAAAGAAAATCAAAAGACAATGGTCCAAGGAGACTATAGATAATGGGCATGTTCAAATGTTGCACAATCGAATGGACATGACTAAGTAAAATGTCCACAAAATAAATAATGATTTATTCAAATTTCCATACAACTAGAAAAGATCTACTCAAATGGAAAAAATAGGAAAATATAGGCACAGGGGTATTAAATAATGTAGCATATTTAAATGCTCAAATAAGCAAGACAATAGTAAGGCAAGACACTCAAGAAAGTGCATAAATTAAAACATAAACAATAAGTATAAACATAACATACTAGCCCATGCATTAGTGTGTTAGAAAAAAATGTCAAGCACATAGCATATCAAGTACACTGTAAAATATGTAAGCATGTTTAAAGACATGTTTAAGTACATAAACTCAAGCATGATAATGTAAAATGACCATAGAATGATATAACTGGTAAGTATCATGATTGAATAAGGTAGATGTCCCCAATGTCCTAATGATGTGAGTAGAGGTAAAACCCAACATCCATAAGTGCATAGATCATGTATTTGTGTATGCCTATATCATGCTCAAATAGAAGTGTGAAAAACATGTGTAGGTAGAAGTAACTTATATGTTATCCATCAACATGGAACTAACAACATAGATGCCAATGAGCCAATAAAATATGTAGATGTTGAAAATACTTTTGGATTTTTTAATTTTTTGACTTTTTGGGTATTTTTTAAATATGTGAAAATGTTTTACAAAGAAGACATGTTTAAATAAAATTGATACCAAGATCGAATGTACGCATCAATGAGATGTTTTTATGAAGGTTATATATCATGTGTATCAAAGTCATATTTTTCATAATCAATATTATCATGATCATACAAATTTATAGCATCATTAAGATCATAATCATCGATGTAATCATATAACTTGATAAGATGCTCTTTATACCATTTTTTTTGTAATTATATGAATAAGAAACTATATCATACTATGGGAGTACCTTTTTTGGTATTCCATTATTTGTATCTATGTGCAAAATCTAACATGCGGTCTATCTTGATACCAATCAAACTAAAGTGGTTCTTTTTTTGTAGAGGCGTACAGTTTCATTTTAGGAGGTACTATGTATGTATATTCATTTCCTTTATTTAAGTCTTTTATTATTTGTCCTTTGGTATGCATTACTTATTATGAAGAGGGATTTTTAAGTGGTTCATGATCTTTTTTAGTTTGCTTATTTGCTTTGGGAACATTTTTTGTACCATGTTTGCCTCTAGGTGGGGAAATAGGTAAGTCAATTTTTATATTTGTTAAATCACATACATATTTATGCACACCCAAATATAAGGTTTTGAATGAAGAAAAGGTCTTATGCAATTCTCTTTCTCTAAGTGGAGAAATAAGACCCCTACTAAATATAAAATACACTTCCAAATCTGAGCTGGTGTAGTTTAAGGAATATAAGATATCCTTAAATATAATGGCATAACTTGAATGGATTCATCATCATGTTGATTTAAGGCTAAAAATGTTGATAAATAACTATTTTGGAGTATATAGAACTAAACAAGAGCCTCTTATGCTAAACTTCTATGGAAAGCTTTTAATAACAAGCATCCATCTTTAGTCCAATATTTATATAAGTGTATATATTATTTAAAATGATTTGAAATATATCCTTTACCATTAAATTAAGAGAACATAGGCATGACAAAGGTCAAAGGATATGGATAAATAAAAATTTATCTATTAAATGTTTGGTCCTCTAATATATTAACATTAAAAGTAGCCTCGTGGCAGGAAATTTGTAACTTAAGAAGAGTCATTTGTTATTAAAGAGCTCTTATGGTAATCATTAGAGATAACATATCACTAGGAGGTGTTGGTGAATATGTTGAAGTATTTATTAGAGGTTTTAAACTACCATTAAAATGAAACATGGGAATGATATAATATTTACCACTTTCTACAGTAGTATCATCAAATGGTTCAGAAACATTTGGTAAAGGATTACCCATGGTTAAAGAGATAAGTACATCATATTGGATAGCATTAAGTTTGATACCTTTATCATTATAAGGTGCTATGTTATTTTAAATTTCATTACATGAAATAGGAATTTCACTATCTTCATTTGAGTCATCTAAATAAGGGAAAGGATTCTTAACATGAGTATCGCTTTGAAAATAATGCACACACTTGATTTCATCAATGTTTGCATCATATGAGATAGGAGAGGAACTTCTAATTTTTTCAACATTTTTATCTTTGGAAGGAAAAGAAGGACATTCAACTTTTTCAACATTTGTATCATTGGAAGGGTAAGAGAGACATTCAATTTTTAATTCATCTAGACAATTATGCATGCAACATTTTGACTTGCAACATTATGAATGTTAACCTCTTGCTCATATATTTTATTACCCTTGTAAAATGCACTAAATAAAGTTATCATGCTTGAATTTTTAGAGCCTTTATCATTAGAAATAGTATAAATAAGATAACTAAGCTTCACATATCCAAGAGTAATATCATCACACTCATAACCATATGAAAAAATGCCATGATCATTTCTTTATTCATTTATACTTGCGTTTTCATCATTAGTTATTTCACTATCATATTTATAATCAAAATTCATAGTTTTATCTTGTGTTTGATATTCCATAATATCTTCATATGCAATACATTGATCATCAGGCATATTAAACAAGCAATCTAAAGGATGAGGCTTTTTTGCATGGCCCTTAATCAAGGACTCCATAAGGATTTTCATAACTTTGCTCCCAATCATAAATAAAGTAAGCACAATGCCTAGAGAAACAAGATAAATAAGCATGCATTAAGTGATGCCTATACAAAAAAATCATATCTAAAAATTAAATACAAGGATCCAAAATAAAATTTTGAATGAGAAAAACTTAACATGCAAACTGGGGTTTTGGTTCAAAAAGTAGAGTATGGGTTCACCAAATGTTTTACCCTAAATTAGATAAGTATCCTAATATGGGAAGATATGGTTAATGATAAATAAATGAATAATAATAAGGGTGATAAGTAGATCTATAGAAGACATATTAATTACAAAAATTAGATAGAACATATATTAAATTTATTATGTTAAGATATGATCAAAATGGAAAGTACAACTATGATATATAGTATAATGATAATGAAAACAATATACTTGATTGGTTTAGATGCTAACATAGAGTTGGATATAGAACAAGTAGGGATAAAACTAGAATAATATTTTGTAACAGTCTCCAAATTATGGATTAAGTGCCTTTGTAACCATAAACACTTGCATTAGCTTGAGATGGTTACGTCGATGCTAGTATTTGGATCAAACGCAAGTGTCTAACAAAGAATAACTATTGAAATAAGATGAAACCACATAAATTCTTTGGGGTTTGGCATCACATTCACTATAGTGAATTTATATTTGGTTCATGGATTATCTCTTCCTTCAAATGATGAAACCTAGTTCTTCATCTTCATAGTGGTTGTGGGAAAAATGGGTTAGTGGGAAAACTGTGTTGAATTACCCCAAAGACCCCTCTATAAAGGAGAATTAAATATATATCTAATACTCTAAAGAGGGCCTTAGAATTATGTATTTTTCCACTATGTGTTGGTTTGTATGTGAATCATGCAATATGTGATAAGCAAGTAAAAAAATGGCCTAGATTGTAACTTGGAAAATACAGGTCTTGGGTTTCTCCTATACTTCAAACCTATAAATGTGTTGTCCCTATGATTGATATGAGAATAGGAAAGCTTTTCTCAATTGAATGTTATTTTGTATGAATGCTAGGTGAGTTTAAAATGAGGATAAATCATGCATATATATATATCGAGAGAATATCTTGCATAATATCACTTAGGCCAATTATTAGGATAAGTTTCATTTAAAATTAGACGACTTTAGGGCATCAAAGACGTGTATAAATGTAGGTGTATTAATAGGATGCAAGTGTATAGGATGTAAAAAAGTAAGTAGAGGTCCAAAACTTACAAAGGTGGAAGATAATTAGGTTTTAAGCATTTTGGGCAAGATAGAAGGCTTGGGTCATCAACATAAGACTAGTCAGACTAAGAGATAATCCAAGGGGTACAAGAGACAAAATACAAGACTTGTAAAAGTGGGAAAAGTATAGAATTAAGAGGAATAACCAAGGTCTAATTTTCCCAACTGTAAAATACTAAGGTGATACATAGTTCATAAATATCATCTACATTTACCCCCCCCCCTTTAATCTAGTAATGAAATTTCTAGTTTAAAAGAAAGAAATGCATACTTGGGTGTGTATAACACACCTTGATTTTGCTTGATTCCAACTTGAGTGATTTATTGGTGACTAAAATGCAATGAATATCATTTTCTAATATATAATAAATTCATGTAATCTAAAATTAAAATTATTGAAATGATTAAAATTGAAAGAGAGCAAGGTTTTGGATTACACCTATGTATCAATGTAACCATCTTCCCTTTTGGCAATTTAATTTGAAATATGTAGCATTATGAATCAATGAAATTTATATTAGGACAAATATAAATCTAAAAAGTGCATATATCTAAGGAGATAGAGAGAGAGAGAGAGAGAGAGATAGGATGGCCCATGCCCCCAACCTTGCAGAAAAGGTGGATTGCCACCTAGCAATTGAGACTAGCTCAATTGTGCAACCCATCATACTTATAACATAGTTGGTGTGAGTGAACCAAGGCAACTCACACTAAAAATTGGTGAGGTTGGATGATATAATCAATTTCAACTTAAAAATTTGGAAAGAGTGAGGGATTTAATCACCTTAACCATACCAAAAAGAAAACCAACTACTGCAGTAAATTGACTCAATATAGTCCATAAAAATCCAACTTGGTAGGTTGTGACAGTCCTTAAAAGTGTTTTACAATATGAAACTAATTTTTATTTTGGAATATTAGGTACACATTGCATAAAATATTAACCTTAGATATGTTTCATGCTGAAATTGTGTATAATTGCACTAATGTATAGAATTTTGCCACAAATGTGTATATGAATCAAATAATTGTGAAATTTAGCCAATTTAAAAATATGTAAGTGTGGAGAATATGCTTCCAAAGCATGCCCCCACTATAATATAAAACTAAAATCTGATATAAATGCCAATGTGGAGGACATGTTTCCAAAACATTCCCCCACTATAATCTAGAGATGTTAAATACTAAGTGTGAAACACATGTTTCTAAAATATGCCCCCACTAAATCTAAAAACTATGAATGTGAAAAAATTATGCCTTTATTACATGCCCCCACTAATATGTCCACCCCAATTTTGAGGTGAGCGAATATATAAACTATTAGTTACCTCACATCAAAAGGATAAGATAACCATATAACTATGAATGAACCATGTAGCATATAAAAGGAATGTGTCTAGGTAAATGTAACACAGAAGCACCATAATGTGATCACATCAATGTCTAAGATGCATGATAAAGATCATGGAAACGTATATATAATAATAGTATAAGATCAAAATTAATCAATCACACATGTAAGGGCACTCAAAATCAAATCAAAAGATAATGGTCCAAGGAGACTACAAACAAGGGGCATGTTCAAATATCACACAATCAAATGGACATGACTAAGTCAAATGTCTACAAAATAAATAATAACATATTCAAATGTCCACACAACTAGTAATGACATACTTTGATGTCAATAAAAGGAAAATATAGGCATAGGGGCCACAAAAAATAGAGCATATTTAAAGGATCAAACAAGCAAGACAATAGGAAGGCAAAACACCCAAAGAATTTCATAAATGAAAAAATAAGCAACTAGCATAAACATATAATACTAGTCCATGGATAAGTGTGTTAGAAAAAAAAATCAAGTACATTGTGAAATATGTAAGCATGGATAAAGACATGTGTAATTATATAAGCTCAAATTTGATAATGTAAAGTGACCATAAAATGATATAAATTGGAAGTATCATGATCAAAAAAGGTAGATGCCCCCAACATCTTGGTGATATGAGTATAGGAAAAGCCTGACATCCATAAGTGTATATATTATGTATTTATGTATGTTAATATCACACTCAAATAAAATTGTGAAACACATATGTAAGTAGAAATAACTAATATGATATGCATCATCATGGAACTAAAAATATATATGCCAAGGAGCCAAAAGATTATGTAGATGCTAAAAATATTTTTGGAGTTTTGATTTTTTTTATTTTTTGGGTATTTTTGAAATATGTGAAAAAATTGTGCAAATAAGACATGTATAAATAAAATTGTTAACAAGATTGAATGTACTCATCAAGGAGATATTTTTGTGAAGGCTTTGTATCATGTGTATCATAGTCATATTTTTCATAATCAATATTGTAAATAGCATACAAATTTTTAGCATCATTAGGATCATAATCATCAATGTAATCATAAATTATGTTAGGCTACTCTTTGTTAGCATGGGTAAAGAGAGTGTGATTTATTATAATTATTTAAAAAGGATAAAATAAATATATAAGTGGAAAATTCAAAATGAGTCAAATAGGCATAAGGAGAAGCTGTAGAGTCATGTGAGAAAAAGAGGAAAAGCCTTTATAGGCCAATATAAGGATAAGGAGAAATCAGACCATTTTTATTAAGAAATATATTTTATGATCTCATTCATGGAGTTTGCGAGTTATCCTTATTTATTTATTATTTCCATCATTTATTTATTTATATTTTTTCAAACATGATTTTATCAAGTTGTTTAATTCTTGCCACTAAACACTACCAACAATGGTGTGGTTGTTACTCATGTTTCAAGCCTAGGCTTGAATTGAACACGGATTATTTATTGTTGACCATGGTGAATATAAAGAGATATTAATTCTATATATTTTTTTATCTTTTATGCATCCATATCATGGTATATGAAAGTTATCCAACTATTGGGAGTGCTTAAAATTTGAGCCCATGTCACCAATAATGGGATTTATGCTATGGGATGTACACCCACAATCTATAAAAGAGGACATGGTCTTGGTGATCAAGAGCATGGATTTAAAAACTCTATTTAGTGATGTTTATGGTTGTGAGCTACATGAGCTAGTTGGGTGAACCTACGAACCCATGGGTGACACTCACCAAGCATTTTAGTTGTGTAAATATGCTCATACAATGCTTATTTTTAATGAAGAATTTATGATGAATTGTACTATGATTTTTTTATGAGTGTTCCTTGGTTATGCTATCGAAGAAGCTATATGAAGTGGCATCCTCCACAAGGTTGAATAATGGATATGTAAGATGCATGAAGTTACATATGCTAGTAATGTATGAGATGATTTTGCAATAGAATTTTATACTATAACTAAAGGTGGCAGGCACAAAGTGGTTGTAGATATCTATTATGAGCTTAGTTCTACCATAGGAGCAGGTGATTATAAAAAATGATACACATCATCTTAGCACTTTAGCTAGCATAAAAATTCTAAGTTTGGATCACCCCCTCCCTACATAGTCTCAAATTTTACATAAAAAGTGCCAATATATCGTCTCTCATGATGATCAAAGTTCAGCTACATAGCAAGATGGCATTCCACATTATGATAAATGATTCTTAGTAATAAAAGGTTTGATATCAAAAGTAGTTATAATTTTTATTTTTGGTGGTAAAAAGATGATAATTTAAGAGACAAATTGAAGCCTTCATGATGCACTTTGCATAAGCTACAACTTGATTTGTGCAAACTCAACTATATATGGTGGTGGCAAGATAGCACAATGTGTCCATATGGGTAGATCAAATAGTTATAAACATTAGAAATGAAATTAGTAATCATTAAATAAGGCTATAATAGATCTCAATTTTAGCATAGGAATTTCCTCTGATGCAAGTTTCATGCCATAAGTGTTGACACTATGGATTGCACACTTGACAGGAGGTTGAGCTCATGTCTTCCACGTGGCACAATGGAGACTCCCCTATTGCTATGGGTATGACAAAAATGAGGGGAGAATCTCTAGATAAGGGCTAGCTCCTTTTGATGCATCTCTAAGTTATTCTAGTACTATTGCTAATATATATATATATATATAGTGGGGGGGTTGAAAAGAGAGAAGGATTACTAAAAACAAAACCTAAACTAATACGATGATGCACCAAAAAAGTTTGATATACTCATTTACTCACACTTTATATCAGAAGAGGACATACATACACTTTATCTACTAGAAATACCAGACTATAGGGAGCTCAATAGGGAGGCTTAATGAAAATGCACAAAAAATGAACTTACCAAAGGCACTGTAGGAAAACACACTATCTGGTAACCCTCTTCTGCCTCTTCATTCTAGATGTAGTACTTCATGTTACCTATAGGAATGGTGTTTTATTTATACTAGGTATGTTATTATCAAGCTTGTGAAAGCATCATTGAAAATAACTGAAAACAAGGTTAATACTGAAGCACACTCAAAGATATATCCAACCAAATAGAGGTAAAAAATGTATTCTATTGATTCAAGATGAAAAATTGGTAGGGATTCACCTTAAAAAAATGAGAGATGTCTTCTCAAAATGAGATTTTACAATATATATAGAGAGAGAGGAAGCAATGGCACCCTTTTTTACAAGTGGCCCATGTTGCATTGAAAACATTGGGAAGAGGGAATCGCTGAAAGAACATGATGTGTCAGTTACCAGTCTTGAATTTGGAGTTCAAACATTATTGTGAAAGCATGGGCAACACCCCTTTTTCTACAAACAAGACTGCTTCTTAAATACATTCATGTGGTTGTCTGCTCATCAATGTAAAATGATGAAAAATTGGCTGTGATATCCATTTTTTGTGTTCCCTGATGACCATTTCATAGGGACTATTCCAACCACAATAATAACTCTTCTATCAATGCTTCCCTTTTCCACCTAGGCTATTTTATCCATATCTATGCTTGGCTCCTTGGGATCCTTTCTTGTCGGGTCACTGAGTTCACTCTTGACCTTTGCCTTTTCCTAGTTTTCATCTTTTCTTGGCCCTTAGCCCTCAGGCTATCTTCTATCAATATTTGGCTCTTTGGGCTCCTTCCTCAGCAATTTCTCCCTTTTGGCCTTAATTCCTTTGAATTCCTTTAGATTCATGCTCAATCATTTAAAACCTAATGGTTATTTCATTTTCATGAAGTTGATGTTCGCACGCCCATCACCCCTTTAGCGACTCCTTTAGCTTCACTTTCCTTCAGACTTTTCTTTGTTTGGGTCTCTGTCATTGAACCCTCTCAAAGTCAAGGTGTCCCTTTGAGCTTGGAAAAAGGTCCCCTTTTGGCAGTCGAGATTCCCCTATAAGGGAACTTGCCCTTTGGGCTCCTTCAGGCTACCTTATGCTTCTCAATCTGAAGGAATTCCTTCAAACAATTTATCTAAAGGAAATGTTCCCTTTATGTTTTGCCACTTGCTTTCTTTCAGTCAGGCTTTCCCTTTAGGCAAATTCCTTTAGACAAAATTTTTGAAATAATTCCTTTGGAATTTTGTCTAAAAGAATTTGCCCTTGCCATTTTGTCATGGATTTCTTTTCGAAGGGTTTTCTTGTGTTTGGTTTTTTACCTTGTGAATTTCTTTGGAAAAAATGTCTGAATGAAATCCTTCGAGTATTTTGTCTGAAGGAATTCAACCTTTGTCTACTCCTTAGATTTCCTTCAAACAAAATGTCTAAAGGAATCTTTTGTCTTTTGCCTTGTCTTTCTCTAAAAGGAAACTCTGTCCTTTTTCTACCTTGTCCACTTTGGTCCCTTTTTAAGTGTTTCCTGCCCTCCACAAGGGAACTTGGGCCCCAAGATGTCCTTCAAAACCTACTTGAACAGCCCCATTTGGCACCTTCCTGCCCTTCACAAGGGTACTAGCCCTTTGGGCTTTTGAAAATGGTCCTTTGGCCTTTTGAACTTGGTCTTTTTGCTGATTAAAAGCCCTCTAAGGAAATTTATTTGCTCTGTTAGCCCTGAGAACACATCATGGAGCTCCTTGGATGTTTGAAAACACAAAATTTGCACTCAACTTTGGAACTCTCATGAAACTAGCACCTTTTTCAAACTCCTGTATAATCACTCCTTCCAACTCTGCCTATACCTTCCATACCAAGTGCTTAAAGTTGAGCCCTTTTGTATGCTAAGAGGAGAAAATGAGTTACAAAAGAATATTTTTGAATTATCCTTCATGTCTAGGCATGTAAATGGCAAGAACCAAAAAAGGAGACCAATTTTGGCCTACAGGACCAAAAATGATCAACAATTTGTTTTGGCACACTTGGTGGGACTAATTTTTTCTCCAAAGAGTTGAATAATTTTGGTGTGTTCTTCAACCAACCAGCCTTTGAAGGCTTTTCATCAACACCAATAGTGAATCTGAGTTAAATCAATTGGTTAAGCAGTCCTGGTGCCATCAAAAAATCACATTTTTGGTATGTATAATTCCATTCCTCAATAGTATGGACCTTGTGTTCCTTCATATAACTTTGATCAAGCTTAGGTTGTTCATGGAATCACCTCAAGTAGCTCTCCTAGTTGCCCTTCAATAGTAAGGGAAGTAACACTAGAATTTGAGAAGCAAGTGATGGAGATAGATAGATTGGATGAGTAGTATAGATATCAGTAAGAGCTTATGTACAAAGAGGAGTATTTGTTCAGGCAAAATTAGGGCTTAAAATCCATGAAGGAGGTGGTAGCAAAATGGAAGAGTCCATTCATTCAATGCAGTCAGCCTTGTGTGCCTTCTCCCATTCCAAAGCAACCCCCTCCTATTCTAAAGAAAGCCCCCTCTTGTGCACCAAATCCTTTCTACCAAATAGCACTTGCCCACTCTAGCTCATCTAATGCAGTAACCACTCCTGCTCTTGATCCCTTGAACCTATCTTTCCAACATCAAAGGGCATTAGAGCAACCTCTCATGGAGACTAACCTTCTCAATTCTTTAGAATGTGGAACCTATTTTGATGAGAATCACCCTATATCTTTTGGAAAGCAACACATCTCTCTCAAAGCAGCACTTTCTATGCATGAGCAGACCCTTCCCAATCTCCCTCAACCTCCTCAAATCTTTCTACATAGGAGTGCCTATCATGAACTAGCTCAAGAACTTGAAGAGGATAAATTTGTTGCCTGTTCACAAGGGAAAAGTTCCAATTCGAAGGTCATGATTTGGAAGCAAACAATGGAATCATGCGATAGGAAAATAGAGGAGGTGAGGCCTATTCATTTTGATACAAACCTTAAATAAGATGAAGCTTCTCCTACTCATCATGATGATGCTTGTGTCCTCTATGAAAGACTCTTTCAAGAGGATATAGTGAATCAAATTGCATAATTGGACTCCAAAATGAGGTTCCTCAACCAAAGTGTGATGCATGGTTCAGGCCAAGCAAAAGATCCTACATCTGAACACACCCCATCTACACTCCTACAAGAGAGCTATCAATATACATCTGATATAGATAAAGTGTTGGCCAAATGGAAGGATGATAATCATTCAATTCTAGCTCAAGGATTGCCTCCTCTTCCACATGAGTTCATCCACCAACCCTCCACTCCATTCTTTCTCAAGGAAGAACCTATTTTGAAAGAGGCAAGTGAAGAAGAGAGGATCTAATTTGTAGCTACCCAAAAGGCTCTCATGGATGAAAATGAGGAGGAAATCATCATGGATGCTCTTTTTGAAGACATCATCAAAAATGGAGAAGACATAGGTCATGCATACATGCAGATGTTTTAGAAATATGAAGAGGAAAGTAAGCATGGTGAGCTCTCTCCTCCCTTGTTTGATGAACTTCCTTGTTGTCTTGATGAAGAAAATGACCATGCCATGGGACCCAAGTTAGAGGAGGATCAGAAGGATATCTTTGAACAGCTAGAGACTCTAGTTTTTAAGCAAGAAAAGGAAATGCCTGTTAATCTTGAGGAAAGATTTGAAGAAGAGAGCCTTGAGCAAGAAGGTGATGTTCTATGGGATGAGAAAGTAGTTCATGATCTCATTTTAGACATCACAATAGTCACCCTTCTTCAAGAAATCCATGAGGAAGCAAAAGATCAGTTTGACAGTCTCTTCAATGAGGCAGAAGGGAACAAGTCAATCCATGATGCATATCAGGGGGGTTATGAGCTAGATGATCCCTATGATGATAAGATAATAGCCATTGATTTCTTGATAAAACACACCAACATGAAGGACTAGCACTGGACAAGCTTCCAAGAGCAAGATAAATACATATATGTTGGAAGCATTTTTGACCCTGATTCATTTGGATACAAGCCAATCAAGGTGGCAGGCAAGAAGAACAAGTCACCAAACCTCTATTCCATTTAGCCACTTATCTAGCACCATACATTTTCTCGCCATGAAGGAAACTTAATAATTTTTCCCTTTGATCCAAGAGGGAGGCAAATATACCTGGGTAGATGTACATTATAGTTTGTTTTTAGTTTTTCTTTCCCTATTTTCCCTAAGTGTTGTTTGCATAGGTGTAGTGTTTTTTAGCCTTTATTATGTGTGTTTTCCTTTGTGTTGTGGTAAAATATTTGATTGGTTCATATGTCTTTAGAAGGTTGTTTCTAAGCTTTTCAAAGCTATGTTTTGACTCCGTGCCTAATGGACTTTGAGGCTACTAGTCTTCTTTAAGCATAGCAGGCATGCTTCCCCTGAGAATCACCAAATTGTTGACCATTTTTGGTCTTACAAGCCAAAATTGGTCTCCCTTTTCGATCTCCCTTTTTGGTTCTTGCCATTTCCATGCCTAGACATGAAAGATAATGCAAAAATATGCTTTTGTAACTCATTTTCTCCTCTAAGCATACAAAAGGGATCAACTTCAAGTGCTTGGTATGGAAGGTATAGGCAGAGTTGGAAGGAGTGATTATACAAGAGTTTGTAAAAGGTGTTAGTTTCATGAGAGTTCCAAAGTTGAGTGCAAATTTTTTGTTTTCAAACGTCTAAGGAGCTCCATGATGTGTTTTCGAGTCTGATAGAGTAAATAAACTACTTCAGAGGGCTTTTAATCGGCAAAAAGACCAAGTTCAAAAGGCTAAAGGATCATTTTCAAAACCCTGAAGGGCAAGTGCCCTTACGGAGGGTAGGAAGGTGCCAAATGGGGCTATTCAAGTAGGTTTCAAAGGACATCTTGGGGCCCAAGTGCCCTTGCGGAGGGCAGGAAACACTTAAAAAGGGACCAAAGTGGACAAGGCAAAAAAAGGGCAGAGTTTCCTTTCAAAGAAAGACAAGGCAAAAGACAAAAGATTCCTTTAGACATTTTATCTGAAGTAAATCCAAGGAGTAGACAAAGGTTGAATTCCTTCGAACAAAATGCTTGAAGGAATTCCTTCAAACATTTTGTCTGAAGAAATTCACAAGGGAAAAAAACAAATGGAAGAAAACCCTTCGAAAAGAAATTCTCGATAAAATGGAAAGGGAAAATTCTTTCAGACAAAAGTCTGAAGGAATTCCTTCAAACATTTTTTCTAAAGGAATTTACCCAAAGGGAAATCCTAACTAAAATAAAGTAAGCAACAAAACATAAAGGGAACATTTCCTTTAGACAAAATGTCCAAAGGAATTGAAAAGCACAAGGTAGCACAAAGGAGACCGAAGGGCAAGTGCCCTTGTGAGGGACTCTTAGCTACCAAAAGAAGACCTTTTTCTAAGCTTGAAGGGACACCTTCCCTTTGGGAGGGTTAAATGATAGAGACCCAAACAAAGAAAAGTCTAAAGGAAAGTGAAGCTGAAGGAGTCGCTAAAGGGGTGACAGGCGCATGAACATCAACTTCATGGCAATGAAATAATTGTTGGTCTTTAAATGATTGAGCATGAATCTAAAGTAATTCAAAGGCCAAAAGGGAGAGACCATTGAGTAAGGAGCCCAAAGAGCCAAAGATTGATAGAAGATAGCCCTGAGGGCTAAAAGGGCCAAGAAAAGACAAAAATTGGGAAAAGACAAAGGTCAAGAGTGAACTCAGCAACCCACCAAGAAAGGAGCCCGAGGATCCAAGTGTAGATATGGAAAAAACAGCCCAGGTGGCAAAGGGAAGCATAAGTAGAAGAGTTATTAAAGCGGTTGGAATAGTCCCTATGACATGGTCATCAGGGAGTGCAAACAATGAATGGTGCAGCTTATTTTTCCTCATTTTACATTGATGAGCAGACAACTGCGTGAATGTCTTTAAGAAACAGTCTTGTTTGTAGACAAAGGGGCATAGCCCATGCTTTCACAATAATGTTTAAATGCCAAATTCAAGACTAGAAACTGACACAGCATGTTCTTTTAGCAACTCCCTCTTCCCAATGTTTTCAACGCAACATGGGCCACTTGTAAAAAAGGGTGCCATTGCTTCCTCTATATATATATATATATATTGTAAAATCTCATTTTGAGAAGATATCTTTCATTTTTTTAAGGCAAATCCCTACCAATTTTTCACCTTGAATCAATAGAATAAATTTTTTACCTCTATTTGGCTGGATATATCTCTAAGTGTGCCTGAGTATTAACCTTGTGTTCAGCCATTTTCAATGATGATTTCAAAGGCTTGATACTAACATACCTGGTATAGACAAAGCACCATTCCTGTAGGTAACAAGAAGTGATGTATCTAGAATATAGAGGTAGAAGAGGGTTACCAGATAGTGTGTTTTCCTATAGTGCCTATGGTAAGTTCATTTTCTATGCATTTTCATTAAGCCTCCCTGTTGAGCTCCCTACAGTCTGGTCTTTCTAGCAGATAAAGTGTATGTATGTCATCTTCTGATATAAAGTGTGATTAAATGAGTAGATCAAACTTTTTTGGTGCATCACCGTATTATTTTAGGTTCTATTTTTAGTAATCCTTCTCTCTTTTCAACCCCTCCCACTATATATATTAGCAACAGTATTGGAATAACTTAGAGATGCATCAAAGGGAGCTAGCCCTTATCTAGAGATTCTCCCCTCAGTTTTGCCATACCCATAGCAAGAGGGGAGTCTCCATTGTGTCGTGTGGAAGACATGAGATCAGCCTCCTATCAAGGGTGCAATCCATAGTGTCAACAATAAGGATGCACCAAAAATTGTAAATATAGTGGTAATGGCCACTAGCAGCTGCAAACATACTACAGATGAGTAGAAGTCTTTTTGAAGCATTATACGTAGCTGTAAATTTCAAAACTATGTTGGCAAGTTAGAAGTATTCCAAATACTTCAATAGATTTGATAATTTTGTCTTGGTTTTAATGTGTTTGGCCTATATATGTTGTAATTTGCATATTAGCTCATATAAATGCTAATGAGAAAGGTCATTCACTAGGAGGTGTAAAAGACATGCTTTTTATGTAATAAGGAAAGAGGTCTGAAAAAATATGAAGGGTTATAATTTTGTAATATTATTAATGTATTTGAGGTTGTAATAGATAGGTAGAGTACTAGAAGAGTGGGGACTTTGACAAGAGGCCTAGAAAGTAAGATTAGTTTAGTTATCTCAAATGATTTTATAATTGAATAAAATTTATAAAAACCAAGTTCATTAGCATCTTTATGTGTCTTAGGGTGATAAAACTATGTGGTATGAATGAGTGTTAGCATGGGTAAAAGGAGTGTGACTTATTATAATTATAATTTAAAATGGATAAAATTAATATATAAGTGGAAAAGGAAAAAATGAGTCAAATATGCATAAGGAGAAGTCATAGAGTCATGCGGGAAGAAGAGAAAAAGCCTTTATAGGCCAACGTAAGGAGTAGAAATCAAGCCATTCTAAATGTTGATATTTTTACCCTAAAAAATTAAAAATGGTGTGTACCCTAAGGGCTACCCATTAATTTTTTGTAAAAAGGCCTTAAAATGACCCAAACACCCTTTTTTCAAATCCCAAAGAAAACTAGAGATATGGGTGCAATTTATAACTTGCAAAATTGTAAATTACATCCAGACCTACGCTTCATGTTTTACTCATACCCAATGGAAATTAAAAATTTAAGATGTAATTTACAAATTTTAAACTTTAAAATTTCATCTTAACCTCCACTTCTTACATAACCCATGATTGTTAGAAACTGGAACCCCGCTCACAATTTACAACTTGCAAACTTATAAATTGTAAATGGAGCTCTGCCTTCCACCAAACACCATCTTTGTAGAAACCATAGATTCAGATTCAATTTATAACTTTTCAAGTTGTAAATTATAATTGAACCTCCACTTCCCATTCATCACTCCCACCAGAAACCAGAACTCCAATTGCAATTTGCAACTTGCAAAGTTGTAAATTGTAACTCGAGTCCCGCTTCCTGCCAACTATCCTTCCTACAGAAACCAAAACTCTTATTGAAAATTTCAAATTGAAGAGTTGTAAATTGCACCTTAAATTCCAATTTCCTATTTCAAAATCACCAAGCCACCTGGTAGAAATTGAAAGTCAAATTATAAAATGCAATTTTACAAAATTTTAAAATTACTCCAAGACTCCAAAGTTTTGAAGCTCTCGCCAACCACTAACCTAAGAAGTATTAATTATAGGCTTAAGTTTATATAAATCAAAATGGGGTTAATAAAAAATCATTTTTTAATTTTCAAATGAAGGAATTGGAGTTTCACATAAATAAATCCTTTCCAAAGCCATGACACCATGCCTCAGGCACGTAGCCTCGATCCATGATCACCATTACTACCCTATCCTAGTATTCCTCTATTTCTTCTTACATTATTTTGGTCTATTATTTATGCTATCAAAACTATCATACCTTATTTTTAATTCCATATTTTCCTATCTGGTAATGAATTTAGGGTTTTTCTTTTATTGACACTAGTGGAGGTTTTAGTTCATTTACATACATTCTCAAATTATCTACATATTTCCCAAGTTCTTATGGAGTCTTTTCAAATGTTTTTAGCTTGCAAGGAACCTAAGGTTTAAAATTTCATAAAAAATATTTGAATATTCCCTCAAATACTCCTTACATATTCCCCATAGACATTTCACATGTGATAGCAACTCTAAAACCTATGGAGTTTTCACCTACATTTTCTACCCTCTAACCCCATGGCAACTCCTATTACATATGTGACTCCAAATCCTCGTTAGGGATTTTACCTATAATTAAAAGCCTAAAACCCACTATAAGTTTTATTAGACATTACAATTATGTTTTGAAACTCTAAAACCCACTACACATTTTCCCTACAAAATCAACTCTAAAGTCTACCAAAAATTCTACCTATGTTTTACAATCCCAAATCCTGCCAGCTCTGCAGTTGGTTTTCCCACATCAGATTCCTTAGAACCTATGTCTAGAAAATAAATTAAGTTTAAATTGAAGGGACCTAGTGTCCCACTTGGCTTGGAATCCAACACCAATGAAATCATGGACATAGACCTAGCTCACACAGACTTAGGTGATTTCTTGACAAGGGTAAATGCTAAAATCAAAAATGATTAGATCCAAAGCATTTACAACTATGAACTACCCTAGGTAGTAGCCTTCCCCTTATCAGTGTAGATCCTTGAGCTTGTGCTCACACTGGCAAAGCATTATGATGTATAAAAGAGAGAAGTGTTGAATGACAAGGGAGAAAGGATTATAAACTTGGACCGTGACTTCATAGACTTAGTGTTCCTAATTCCAGAATATGAGATTTATCTTGATATAACTTCTAACTCATCCAAGAAGTGTTATCATGACAATAACATTGGATGTCTAAGGGTCCTCAATAAATAATGGCTAAAATTACCTAGGCCTACATCTATAAGACCACCCAAAACCTTGGAAAGAATAGACATTAAATAAGAAGTAGGTGACATAATCATACTATTAGACAAAGTCACTGGGAACCCCGATGCTAAGAACTTTTAAGATTGGATGTATAGGAACCCCAATGCTAAGAAATTTTAAGATTAGATGTATACATCCAATCTAAAAAGTTCTTAGCATCAAGTTTCCCAGTGACTTGGTGTGATAGTATGATTATGTCACCCACTTCTTTAAAGTCTATTCTTTCCAAGGTTTTGGGTAGTCTTGTAGATGTAAGCCTAGGGACTTCATATTTGTAATCCATAAAAATAAGTAGTACATCCACTGGGCTTAGTTGATAAGTGATTCCATCCATAAGAAATTGATGGAAGTCTAAAATATAGGGAAGTTCTATATGACTTCATATCTAGTCTACATATTAGCAAAGGGAAGGACCTTCCTAAGATTGAATATAGTACCTGACCAAGTTAACAAGGTCTTCATTTATTACCCTAACCTCACTTTTGAGGTAAGTAAACAACATTTTAGAAGGGTAAATGATGCATTCATAAACTGCATCATAGTCATGTTTAACAAAGAGCTAGAAAAGAAGAGATTCTTTAATGTTGTTTTTTAGATCACAAAATGGGGATCATATTTCATTCAATTCCCAACATACTCATACATCAGAGTAGGAGAATTTAGTGGTTGTCCTTACACCCTCCCAAGGTATGTAAGTGACAAATGGGCTTTAATAGAACTTGTGAGGTAGCTCAAAAAGACTTGCAAATTATTATCAAGCAAACACAAGGCAGGAATCCATTTCCCCATTAGGATAGGGAGGTATACATGCCCTTCCCTATCTAAAGCCAAGTGTGTAGATATTGAGATGCTTCAAATAACCTTAATATATCTTGATGCAAGGAAATTTTATGATCTAAATGGTAGTATTAATAGTATATTTGAGATCACAACATATTCCCATGTTCCCTACTATGAAGACTACTGAGAAGAACTGTAAGATAAGGAAGAAGTGAGACTAAAATTTTATTCCAAGATAACCCTAGAGTATATCAAAGCTTCTAACATGGAACCAATCCCTGAGGACTTGATAGATGATGAATCTTCAGTGGACATAGTCTCCTATGATATAAATATCTTTTATCAACCTCTTCCATCAATTAGGTGGTGTCCATTCATGAGTCATTCTCATTAATGGATAGGACCACCAATGTAATAAATAGGACAATCAATTGGTTGAGTAAAAGGGGTCAAGTTGACTAAGGAAACTATGAGCATCAATGATAATTTAAGATAAATTAAGGAGAAGGGTGTACCACCAATAGCAAAAGGTTCCAACAGTAGAACCTGTTGATAATTTCGACCCTATAGGTTAAATTGTCACCTCTATCATTCAAAACTTTGCATAAACATGCCTTTTCAAAGTAGTGGCATAAATTGGTCTTTGCAATTTTTTTGAAGGGCCCTTCCTTTCAAAAAAGGGTCCATATTAATACTTTTCTTTAAGGGCACGTATCAGCGAAATGGGCTTTTCAATTGACCGAAGGAATTGGGCTTGTTCAAATTATCCAAAGGGTTATTTTCAAATAGATAATAAACTTGACATATTTTCTAAAGGGATTGATTTGGATATTTTATCTAAAGCAAAGGTTCCAAGGGTCCACTACAAAGTTCTTGAAGGAATTGTCTGAAGGAAATGGTCTATTGAGCAAAGGTTCCAAAGGGTACTTTTGAAATTTTTTGAAAGGACACTTTGAAGAATTATGAAGGGCAAGTGGCCCTTTGCAATTTTTTTGAAAGGGTCTTTTCTAGATCAAGAGGTACATTACAACTTTCTTGAAGGGTACTTTAGACAAAGCCAAAGGGACACTTTGGAAATCTGAAGGGCATAGTAAACTTTCTTGAAAGATTATTGTCTTTTTTTTAAAGGAAACTTTCAAGAATTCTAAAGGGTAAGTGAACCATTATAAAACTTTTGAATGTTCATTTACAAACAAGTTGAAGGGTATCCACCCTTTGAAAAAAGGCTCTCCAAAGTTCTCGAAGGGTCATTTATAAAAATTTTGAAGGGACAATTTTGAAAAGGCTCTAATAAAATTTTTGAAAGACACTTTCCCTTTGAGAAAGTCATTTCTAAGAAGTCTAAGAGGACACTTGAAAAAAGTCTGAGAGGTTACTTTTGAGAAAACCCAATGGGAACTTTCCCTTCTAGAAAGTCTATTGTCAAATTCTAAAGGGATGCACAGAAAGTTTAAAGGGACATTTTCTAAAACCCAAAGGGGTATTTTAAAATGCCAAGGACCATATCAAGAAACATGAGGACATGAATTCCTTTGGAAAATTTGTTTAAAGGAATAGTCCATTGTAAAAACTTTGAAATAAAATTCCTAAGGTCAAAAATATCGAAACAATTCCTTTAGATAATTTGTCTGAAGGAAATGAATGAGAGGAAAGGTTTTGAAAGAAATAAATAAAAACAATTTCTTTAGAAACTTTGTTTGAAGGAAATGAAATAAGAATAACATTGAAGAAAATTCCAAAGGAATACATGTAGAAATAAATCCAAAGGCTAAAGGAAATAGCCATATATAATTAGAAGGAATATATGCACAGAAGCAAAGAGCCTAAAAGTGGAAGGTCAATAATGATAATAAGCTAACAAGGAATTCAATCTAAGTTTCTATGCCATGTATATGTTGTTCTCTTGGAGTTTCCATGCACCACTTAATCATCAAATCCCTTTTCCATGTAGGAAAAATCTATCTATAGTTGATTGGTCAAAGCTTCAATTGACTATTTGTTGAAGTCATGTTTTTCTCCTAGTCATCTCATACATTCAAAGGTCCAACTCAGCTTCAAGTTCAATCAAGAGGCATATTTTTTTGAAGATTGTGGCATGGCTTTCCATGCAAGAGTTTGACTTATCAAACTTTTTTCCACCTCATCCCTTCTACACCAACATCAAATTTCATGCATGTTTTAGTTCTGGAGTTGACTAGTCTTGCACTTTGTTTAGTTGACAAGTCATGCATGCACTCTTGTTTATCTTGTTGAAGTCTTTCAACATTCCCAACTCAATTAAAATAGATTTATAAATTTAGTTTTTGAATTGATTTCATGCAAAGGGAATTATTCTCTTATTTCAAGCAGTTTAAGTGGAATTTATATTTGGAGATTGGTGTAGCTTTCCATGCATGGAATAGATTAGTCCAAGATGGGTCTACCATTCTTTTCCAATGCTAAAGATATTTTCATGTAAGATAGAAGACAAAAAATATTTACTTGAAGGTTTTTATATCCTTGGATAGCACAAGTTGGACTTGGTTGATCTCCTCTTCTATTTTTAGTGTCAATCTCTTGGCTGTTATAAACTTTTTCTATATAAGTTGGCTTTTCAGCCTTAAAATGTATCCCCTTTTTGGTAAGACCAAATTCTAACAAAGATTAAGTTTTGTAACCTTTTTATATAAATAGAAGGATTATTGTTTTTATATTCTAGAGTGTTTTTATAGTGTATTTATGTCAGTGATTTGCATAAGTGGTAGAATTTTCATCCTTGTCAAGTCTTGAATCTTACCTAGTTACTAGCTAATCAGATTATGCAGGTCATGTTTCATGTTTAATGTCTTTTGGTTGAAGTTACAATAGATATAAGTGGTTGTTTAGTGCCTTGAATTAGGGATATTTCATGATTTACCTCAAGATTTGATCACTAGATAGACCCTTTTCATGAAATACTAATGCATAGGAGTCAATTGGAGTTGAAAGTTTAGTCTTTTTCATGTCTAATCAATTTTTTTAGGAGCTCAACTTGAGTGGATGAACTAGCATTATAGGTGTATCACCATAATTAAATAGGATTTCCTTTCAAGATATATTTTTTCCTAGAAGTTTATAGTGTAGATTAGAGATCCTAATTGATAAACCAAAGGGAGCTAGCCCTTAGAATATAGAGATTCAATCCATTGATTAGGCCACCCACAACCTAGGATTGTCTCCATGTTTCAGTAGATTGTGAAGGCCTAAAACTACCTTAAAAAGGGTGTGAGTCTGATTCACAATAGTTTTTCGCACACTTGGTGAGATATCAAATAAATTCTTTGCATATCTAAAAAAAAATTGTAGCAGTAGAAGATATTCATTAGCATCAACATCCAGTTGCAGAGCTCATAGCATCATTCAGGAAATTCATTCATGCCAAAGGTTACCACAAAGTTAGAAATTGAAGGTATTCCTTTTGAATTTATATTATATAAGATATCAAGGTTTAGGAGGGCAAATCCATATCCTCAAAAGAAATATTCATCTCCTAGTTATCCTATTGTTTTAAACACTACAATCCCCACTTTCCAAATGGCCATAAAAAATTAGGTGTTTTTCAAATTCAATAGAGGTAGCCCACTATATTTAGCCTAGTTTGATGACATTCCTATATCTTCCCTCAAGATCAACCCATTATTTTAAGGAGAAAATCAAAAAAACCCTATTGAAAATGTCTAAGATGTAGCTAATCTTTGTTCAGTCCATATTGATGTTGAGGATAATGTTATTATTAGATTCCTTATTGCTTCCTTCAAAGAAAAATCATTGTAGTGGTATATAAACCTTCCACTAAACTCCATTTCTACCTATGATTAATTCGGTGTAGCCTTAGTCAAACAATTTGAGGACAAATCTGATCATCTCTTTTTGGTTGAATAGTTAACTACCATAAATAGAGCTCCTCATGAGTTCATGTCTGATTTTAATATCAAATTCTAAAAGACATGGATCAAGATACCTGTGTTGATTAGACCTTCCCCTGAATATGTATTTTTTATTATTTTAAATCCCTTAACTCTGATATTAGTGTGATGATACAATCAATGGGTGGTACTACCTACCAGATGCTTATGAGGTTGCAATAAGGGTAGAGAATAGTTTGATAAAAATTGGTAAGCTTTCTCCAAGGCCTATAATTCCTATATTTATAGAAATAAATTCTATACCAACTCCTCAATTTCTTCAAGTTCCATCCTTAGCTCTTATTCCATCACCTCAAGCTCAAACTATAGCCCTTACTAGTCAAGCAAATGAGATAGGAGAGTTGAAAATCTTGTTACAATCCTTTGGGAATGAAATAGTGAAACTCAATAAATAATAATTTTATGCTAATAGGCCCTATCAAAAAATAAAATTATACCACCTATCATCCCTTCAAAGATCAAAGGCCTCCTTATAAAGGTTTTAGAGAGAATAGACCACCTTATCAAGCATAAGGAGCTAGAGCTCTAGGTAAGCCATATGTTATCATTGATCTTAATGCTCCTTCCACATTAAAGATCATTGTTACCACCCCACCTCAAAACAACTTCTTTCAAGATTCAGGTTGGCAATCCTCAAATCTTAATGATGCTCAAAACCAAGTCTTGGTATCACAAAACATCACTATGTCACAAATGACATCATCAAAGTTTTTTTTCAAAGGAGGTCAGGAGGTCAGTACCAAGATACAAGTTTGGCATCACAAGAGAGACTCAACAAGTTTAAAGGTAGCCTAATGTCATTAATGTAAATTGGCAAGTGGATGATCATGTTGCTTTTACTAAGGGTATTGAAACTAATAATTTAAGTGGTTAAGTTGTGGTTGTAACTAGAGCTAAAATAAGAGCCATTGATGAGTTGTAGGAGGTGACAAAAGCTTTAAGTACTCCTAATATTATTTCTAAGAGTACAAAGGAATAATTTTTTGCCCCTAAAACTTATAAAAATTAGAATATATAGGTTAGTAAAGTTCATCAACTATCTCTAGTTCATGAATAGCCAGTGCTTCAAAAAGTATAACCAAAGGTTAGTGGATCTCATTTTAGTATAGTGGATCAAATGAAGAATTATAATATTAGAATTATCATGTGGGATTCTCTTTCCATTCTAGGACAAAAATATATGCTCATCAAGGAGCTTTCAACTCTCAAATTTTCTCCAAAACTAGTTGAGAAAGAAGGTGTTGTGTTAACTAATTTGTATTAGCCAACCAAGCAGCAAGTACAGTAACTAAACAAGACGGAAAAGGTAGATAGAACTGAGATAAAAACAAATAAAACTCCTCCTTTCTACGTTTATTTTATAGTAGTGATACTTTGGTTCATAATTGTATGGTGGATTGTGGAGCTACTTTGGTTCATAAAAGCTTGGACTTGTTTATGAGCCAAACACTAAAAGAGTATTGCAATTGGATGGGTCACTAATGAATATAGTATGCATCATCAAATATCTCAAATTGACATTACATGCTTGTCTCAATGTTACTATTCAACAGGATGTTGTTTTGGTAGACTTGCCTCCTTACTTTATTATGTGCCTTTCAAGGGACTTCACCTCAAAAATTGGGGGATATTTATCAAATAATTGAACTTATCTGATGTTCATAACTAGGTATGGTACTAAGGTAACAATTCATTCTAAATGTATTACATGTTTTCATATAGAGCCATATATGCCAAGTGTTGTGAACACTAAATATATCATCTCATATGATGTACTAGAAACTAGTGGAGTAGAAAATGGATTACCTTTAGATGGAGTTCCAAATTTGTTTCTTGATGAGTGGGATTCTACTATGCATGATCATGATCCTTATAATCTAATTAAAGGACTTGGTGTGTATTGCCTTTATGATAATGATGTACTAATTCTAGCCATGGTTAAAGATGATGAATCTAGTGAAGGTTTATGGCAATTGTACTTTGATGGATCAAGGAATAAACATGGAACCAGTGCTGGAATAATGTTGGTTTCTCTAAAAAATCAAAGGTATTTCTATTATATTAAGTTTTAGTTTGGTTTTTCAAATAATTTTGAAGAATATGAGGCATTAGTTCATGGTTTGCAGTGGGCTAAGAAGATGAAAGTCAACACCTTGCAAGTTTTTGGTGATAGTGAACTTATAGTTCACCAAGTAAGAGGTTTAAATGTATGAAAAAATTTGTTGCTTAAATCTTACAAGCATATAATATGGGACTTACTTGAATATTTCCAAGCTTTTAACATTTAGACAATACCAAGAGGTGAGAATAAACATGCAGATAGGTTAGTTGCCATTGGATCACAATTTAGTATCCCAGTTGATATAAAAAGTGAGAAAATTTAGTCACATATAAAGGTGGTTGTAAGGCATTCTATTCTAGATAATCATGAGAATTTTCAAGTGTTTGAATATGACAATCAAATTATGAGATTCTTGCAAGAGGAGGCTAAGTTTTCTTCAAGAAACCATTCAAAATATTTATATCAGTATGGTGATCAGGTTATGTAACTAAAAACAAATAAGTTGCCCAAGGGACCAATCACATTTGAGAACATTTTTAGTGGTGATGATGAGTTAAGGAAAGATAATTCATCCTTGCCAACAAAGGAAGAGCACTATGTTAATGTAGAGATTGTAGCTGGTAAGATTTTGAATTTGGGTAAGGCATACACTCTTTCAAAAAAAGAAGCTTTCATTGAGTTATGCATAAGTTTTGTTGATATATTTGCTTGGAAATATAGTGATCTCAAGGGATTTGACCCAAGTTTAGCTCAACACAACATTGAGTTAGAGGCTAAAACTAAATCAATAAGATAAAGACAAAGGCCCATTAATCCTAAGCTTGAGCATTTAATGAGATCTGAGCTTCACAATCTCATAGAGTTAGCTATTATATTTCCAATTAAGCACTCAACTTGGGTGGAAAATCTTGTTCCAGTATGGAAAAAGAACAGTGAGATTAGATTGTGTGTTGACTTCCATGATTTGAATAGGGATTCACTTAAAGATCATTATCTATTGCCATCAATGGAACAAATTTTATATCTAGTTGTAGGTTTAGAAAGATTTTCTTTGTTGGATGGATATAGTGCCTATAATCAATTTTTTGTCAAAGAAGAGGACCAATTTAAGATAGCCTTCACAACCAAGTGGGGGACGTTTGCATACAGAAATATGCCATTTGATTTATCTAATGCTGGAGTAACCTTTCAGAGAGCAATGGATATAGCATTCTAAGGCTTTCTTAACAAGTTTTTACTTGTTTATTTAGATGATATATGAGTATTTTCAAAGAGTTCAGATGATCACATGGTTTATCTCAAGCAAGTTTTTGAAAGGGGTAGGCAATTTAGGGTATCTCTAAATCCCAAAAAGTGTGTCTTTTTAGTTCATGAAGGTAAGCTTCTTGGACATGTGGTTTCAAAGCATGGTTTAAGGATAGATTCTAAAAGGATTGACACCATTATTTCACTCTCCTTGCCTGAACACAAAAGGGCTATGCAAATCTTCATTGGGAAAATCAACTTCATAAAGAGATATATTTCAGATTTTGCCATTTTAGCTAAGCCACTTACAGCCATGTTAAAGAAGAATCAATGCTTTAGTTAGTCCAAATAAGAAGTAAAATTTTTTGAAGATATTAAGAAGGCCATAGCTAGTGCTCCTACACTTATAAATCTAGATTTCACAAAGGATTTCATTTTGTATACTTATGCTAACATGGACAGCATTTTAGGCATTCTTATGCAGTAGAATCATGAGGCTTTGGAGCAGCCAATAGCTTTCTTCAATCAAGGCTTGGAAGAGTATGAAATAAGGTACTTTTTTGTTGGAAAACATGTACTTTCAATTATAATATCTCTTAAAAAGTTTAGATACTTGTTGTCTAACAATAAGATACACCTCATGGTTTCTCATCCAAGCATCAAGGAGTTCCTTTTGAACAAAGATATAAATAAGAAGAGAGTTGGTTGGATAACTAAGGTAATTAATTATGATGTGTAAATTAAGGTCACAAATCTAATTAGAGGCAAAGGACTTTGTGAACATCTAGCTCAAGACTTGCAAGAGACTAATGAGGTTGTTTTGGTGTTAAATGATAAAGAGGTTACAACTGGTCATACCTCACCTTTCAACTAGTTTCATGACTTGGTAAGCTACCTCCAAGATGGTATTTATCCCTCTAATCTAATTGCTTAAAAAAGAAGATATTTTAGGTTACAATCAGTTCTATTTTTGTTTATTGATGGTATTTTTTCAAGAAAGATATCAATGGCATGTTGCTAAGATGTATATAGCCAAGCCAAATTCAAATATTTCTTGAATAATTACATGATAGACATGGTGGAAGACATTTTTCTACAATAACTACAGCCCTTAAGATCATGAGAGGTGGGTATTATTAGCCTAGTATATTTGGTGATTGACATGCATAGGTTAGAAAGTGCAAATAAAGTGTTATGTTTGTCGGAAAAGTTAAACTTGCAACATTACATCTTCAACCAATTACGGTGGATCAGCCCTTTATCTAATGGGGATAGGATTTTATTGGTATCATAAATCCTCCTTTAAGTTTAGGGCATAAATGGATTCTAACTATTATAGATTAATTCACACGTTGGATAGAAGTAGTAGCATTGAAAGAAGCAAATGAAACCAATGTTATAGATTTATATGAAGTTTTGATTACTACATTTGGAGTTTCTTCAACTATTATTTCTGATAATTCAATGGCTTTTATGGGATCTAAGATTAGCCAATGGGTTGTCCAGCATGGAATTTATCTTAGCACTTCATCAAACTATTATCCATAAGGCAATGGCCTTACTGAATTTATGAATAAGAACCTATTGAATATCATAATAAGTAATATTGAAGACAATCAAAGTTTATGGCATCTCAATTTGAATTCAGCTCTATGGGATGATAAGATCACCTACGAAAATTCAATAGCCAACTCTCCTTACAAGCTGGTATATGGTAAGGAAGTAAGGTTACCCATTTCTCTTGAGTTTCCTACTTTAGAACTAATGAATCAACTTGAGTTTTTAGAGAATGATCCTATGGAGATCAGGTACACTAAGCTTATAGAGTTGGAAGAGACAAGAAATAAGTCCATACTAGTCATGGAAATTCATCAAACACAAGTGAAGAGAGCTTTTGACAAGGGAGCTTCTTCAAAAAGTTTTAAAGGAGATTTGGTCCACACATGGGATGAGGATAGAGATAAACCAAGAAGGCACACAAAGTTTTATTCTCTTTAAAGTGGCCCATACACAATCTCTAACTACAAATCCCATAATGCCTTCCAGCTTGCAAAGATGGATGGCGAGCAACTTCCAATCCTAGTCAATGGGATACATCTGAAACATTGTTACTAAAGAGCTTGGATCCTTGTACATAGTTTGTTTGTTTGTTTTCCTCCAAGTGTTATTCAAACACATTAGTTTTGTTTTGTTTTGTCCCAAATAAGTGCTTGTTTGTACATTTGCTTTGCTTAGTTAGGTTTCCCTGCTTTGTGTGTTTTTTTTCTTATTTTTGGAGGATGAAGGTTATTTTTATTTCAAATCAAAGGTTTTAATTGTAGTCATGGACCAGATTTGCCATTTTTTTATGAGTTAAAATGTCACATATATGGTCTAGTTCTCAAGCATAGTAGGCATGCTTCCCAATTGAGTTGCCAAAATGTTGACAATTTTGACCTTACAGGTCAAATTGTCACCTCTATCATTCAAAACTTTGCATAAACATGACTTTTTGAAGCAATGGTATAAATCGGTCTTTGTAATTTTTATAAAGGGATCCTTCCTTTCAAAAAAGGGTCCATTTCAATAGTTTTCCTGAAGGGCACATATCGACAAAATGGGCTTTTCAATTGATCGAATGAATTAGGCTTGTTCAAATTGTCTGAATGGTTATTTTCAAATAGCCAATGGACTTGACATCTTTTCCAAAGGGATTAATTTAGATATTTTGTTCAAAGTATAGATTTTTAGGGTCTACTGCAAAGTTTCCAAAGGAATTGTCTAGAGGAAATGGTCTATTGAGTAAATGTTCTAAAGGGTACTTTTAAAAAAAATTGAAAGGACACTTTGAAGAATTTTGAAGGGTAAGTGCACCTTCATAATTTTTTGAAAAGGATCTTTTCTATAGAAAGAGGTACCTTAAAAATTTATTAAAGGGTACTTTTGACAAAGCCAAAGGGACACTTTGGAAATCTAAAGGGCATTATCAACATTTTTGAAAGACCGTTCTCTTTTTTTTGAAAAGACACTTTCAAGAATTTTGAAGGGTAAGTGAACCATTACAAAACTTTTGAATGGTCATTTATATAAAATCCAAAGGGTTTTTGCTCTTCAAAAAAAGGCTCTTCAAAGTTCTTGAAGGGTCATTCATAGAAAGTTCGAAGGGATAATTTCGAAAAGGCTCTTCAAAGTTCTGAAAGGGTCATTCACAGAAAGTTCAAAGGGATAATTTTGAAAAGGCTCTAGCAATTTTTTTAAAAGACACCTTCCCTTCAGGAAATTAATTTCTAAGAAGTCCAAGAGGACACTTTTAAAAAGGCTGAGAGGTTCATTTTTAGAAAACCCAAAGGGCACTTTCCCTTTGAGAAAGTCCATTTTCAAAGTCCAAAAGGGTGCACAGAAAGTCCAAAGGGACATTTTTGAAAACCTGAAGGGGTATTTCAAAATTCCAAGGACCACATCAATAAATTTGAGGAAATGAATTCCTTCAGACAATTTATCCAAAGGAATAATCTATTGAAAAAAATTTGAAATAAAAGTCCTAAGGTCAAAAAGCTTCAAATAATTCCTTCAGACCATTTGTCTGAAGGAAATGAATGAGAAGAAAGGTTCAAAAAGAAATAATTAGAAACAATTCCTTCAGATAATTTGTTTGAAGGAAGTGAAAGAAGAACATTGAATAAAAGTCTAAAGGAATACATGCAAAAACAAAGCTAGAGGCTAAAGGAAATAGCCATAGACAAATAGAAGGAATATATGCATACAAGTGAAGAGCATGAAAGTGGAAGGTTGAGAATCATAATAAGCTAACAATGAGTTCAATCTAAGTTTTTATGCCATGTATATGTTGTTATCTTGGAGTTTCGATGCACCTCTCATTCATCAAGGTCCTTTTCCATGTAGTCAAAGGCTATCTATAGTTGATTGGTCAAAGCTTCAATTGACTATTTGTTGAAGTCATGCTTATCTCCTAGTCATGTCATACATTCAAAGGTCTAACTCAGCTTCAAGTTCAATCAAGAGGCTTATTTCTTTGAATATTATTTTCATGGATTTCCATGAAAGAGTTTTACTTGTCAAACATGGGTCCACCTCATCCCTTCTATGCCAACATGAAATTTCTGCATGCTTCAATTCTGGAGTTGACTAGTCTTGCCATTTGTTTAGATGACAAGTCATGCATGCACTCTTGTTTATCTTGTTGAAGGCTTTCAACATTCCTAAGTCAATTGAAATGGAGTTATAAATTTAGTTTTGGTGTTGATTTCTTGCAAAGGGAATTGTTCTCTTATTTCAAGCAATTCAAGTGGATTTTATATTTGGAGATTGGCATAGCTTTCAATGCATGGAACAAATTAGTCCAAGATGGGTCCACCATTATTTTCCAACACCAAAGAGATTTTCATGCAAGATAGAAGACAAAAAATATTTACTTGAAGGTTGTGTTATCTTTAGATAACATAAGTTGGACTTGGTTGATCACATCTTCTATTTTCAGTGCCAATCCCTTGGCTGTTATATTTTTTTTCTATATAAGTTGGCTTTTTAGCCTTAAAATGTATCCCTTTTTTGGCAAGACCAAATTCTACCAAAGATTGAGTTTTTTAAACCTTTTTAGATAAATAAGACTATTATTTTTATATTTTAGAGTATTGGTATAGTGTATTTATGTCAGTGATTTACATAAGTGGTAGAATTTTCTACCTTGTCAAGTCTTGATATTTACCTAGTTACTAGTTGATCAAATTATGCAGGTCAAGTTCTATGTTTAATGTCTTTTGGCTAAAGTTACAGTGGATATAAGTGGTTGGTTAGTGCCTTGAATTAGGTTTATTCCCTCATTTTCCTCAAGATTTGATCTCTAGATAGAACCTTTTCATGAAATACCGATGCATAGGAGTCAATTGGAGTTAAAAGTTCAGTCTTTTTCTTGTCTAATTAGTGTTTTTAGGAGCTCAAATTGAGTGGATGAACCAGTAATATAGGTGTATCACCATCATTAGATAATATTTCCTTTCAAGTTTCTTTTTCTTTTGCTAGTAGTTTGTAGCATAGAGTAGAGATCCTAATTGATACACCAAAGGGAGCTAGCCCTTAGAATCTAGAGATTCAATCCACTTATTAGGCCACCCACAACCTAGGATTGTTTCCATGTTTCAGTAGATTGCAAAGGCCTGAAAATACCTTCACAAAGGTGTAATTTTGATTGACAAGAGAACCCAAATAGAGTAGGAAGATAGGCCAGTGACATCCCATAAGAGAAAATAGAATCAAAAATCTAAAAGAGGCCAATCTAGTAGCCAAGGCAGAGCAACAGATTAGCCAATAGTAATTTTAGCTGAAGACACAACTACCACTGAAGCACAAATAGTTCCTCCTCTTTTCTCTATCATTCCACTAGATAAAATACCTCCTCCTCCTATCTCCACTCCATAATCAAATCAAATAATTACCCCCTCCATTTCCACTAACTCACCTATATCAATGACTCTATTGCCAATAGTTTAATCAACATAATTTGACACTCAAGCTTCACTTTCACTCCCCTCTTCCATAATTCCTTCCATCTATTCCACATATTCTATAATATCAACCTCTAAACCATTAATCACTAACACCACCCAATAGTACATGGCTACAGATTCATTTAGCCTGACTACAATCTCACTAGCCATCCCAACCACTGGGATAGTTACTACTCCATTTTCATCTCCCATTACATCAACCTTGAGTGTCCCCATAACTTTAATTGATTCAATAACAGCTTTGTATTCCACACTCTCATAGGTTCCCCTTTTTCAATTCCATGTGCTTACCCCTCCACTTGTATCACTTCCAATTCCCATAACCCCAGTAGGCACATCCATTTCCACTACACCCATTTCTTCCATTTTCATAATAACTCAAACCCCCACTAAGGATGTAGAGATAGAGGAAATCATTGATACAACTATGGCTACTCAACCCACTAATGGGGAAGAGATTTCTAAAACATTAGTTGAGGATTTAGTGGCCATATAAGTGAAAGATACAACACTCATCACCATAACCACTAGTGCAGTAACTTTAGCTATAGATTCATAATTGACAGTGCTAGAACAATAGGATGCCACTCCAAGCTAGCTAGTGAAATTAGTGTGGAAGAAATAGAAATAGATGGTGTCCCCTAGCACACTAGATTTTGGCCTTATAGAGGCATCAATTAATCAAAGGCAATTCCTAGAACTATATCCATAATACTATATGATTCAGTAGGGGAGAAGTATGTAGAAATTGTAGTCCCCCCACCAGACAAAAATAATAATATCTAGTGGTGGGGGATTACCAAATATCTAACGTTCACCTAGGTCATCCTACAAGAGAGGGATTAAAACATGATGTTTAATCAAGCATTAACTCTCGTTTTAAGAAAATAGATAGTGACAAGGTCACAAAGGATGAATTGAAGAATAAGGTTAAATAATTAACATCTACACTGAAGAAATTCATTAAGACTATAGCCCAACCAACACAATTTATTACTCAATTCTCTGATAAGGAAATACTTGAAGCTATAAAGGATTAGGCAAAGGAGCTCATTACAAAGGGAAATAAAGTCATTGAGTTATCAAAGGACTACTATAACACTCTGAAAGATGGTCAAGAATCTTTGAAGACATCAATGAGTAAATATCAAGAAGAGATAGAGAGGTTGAACCTATTCTGCCCAAATTTACAAGTTGTGGACATGATTGAAACTAACACCCTCATTGTAGAAATGATATTGAAATGATGTAGAGCATGAGGAATTAGACAGAGCAGCAAATTTTAGAATAATAATAATCATAAAGGGTATTGATAAAGTTAAGGCTACACATGATAAGGTTATAGATACAATCTATGACATTGAAGATTTGCTTAATAAGTTATAGTGTGAAGTAACAGATTAACAAGACCAAATCCTTTTCATATAAGAGGTTCAATATAAGTTCAAAGAAGTGGTCTAGAGAGAGCCAGCATGAGACACAACATTCAACTTGAGTTCCATCCACCATTTTATCAGGTTTCATAATACACTTGATCAAATGGGGAAAGACATTTAAGTATATAGGGCTGCATAAAGGGAACTCTCTGACGCAATTGTATAATGTAAAATAATCAACCTATATTCACTTGATCCTAATGAAGATCATATCCCAGAGATCTTCAAAAGCTTTGATGCCTATATTGAGAAGACATAGGCAAATAAGGACAAAGAATCTTCATAGGTTATGGTTGTAGATTAATTATTTCAATCAAATACATTCTGTCTATTACATTCCTTTATTATAAAAAACATTGTAAAGTTTCATATTAAAAATTGTAACTATCATTTTGGAAGCTCTTTTTTAGAAAGAGCCACTTGTGATTTGCAAGTCCCTTTTTGACAAGTTAAAAGGTTGTAAAAGTCAATCTTGTAAATTTCACTTTTCTTTTTGACAAAGTCTGAGTTGCTTACTTGCAAAAACTCATGTTGTAAATCACATTTCTAGTTTTGTCAAATTTGGATGACTTAAAAAGTTGTAAAAGTCACATTGAATAAATACAAGTTAGTTTTTGTAAAAAATAACCTAAGATATCTAAAGTTATTTATTGTTCTAAGTATGAGGTCATTTTTGGCACTTCATTCCATGGAAAATATAATAGTAGTTTAATTGAAGACAAGGAGGATGTTGCATGAAGATTCTACAAGATTTATCCTTTCTTCTAACACTTGTTCAAATGCCTAGCAGTTGTATGTTCCTTTTTCCAACCATTTACCTTGCCAAAGACACCATTGGAATTGAAGATCATGCCTCTTTGCATGAGATTTTTAGATTTGGCTTGCTCTTTAACTGGGTTTAGAGTTTTTTATAACTACCTCTCTTCTAATAGAGTATTTTGTAAAAATATGGGTATTATAGTGTAGCCCATTTATATTTTTGTTGTTAGAGAAATTATTTTGCATTTTGAACAATTGATATACATGTTATAACATGGAGAATGAGAATAGATTGAAGTTTTTCCTTCCTTATCCATGTTATCTTTGTGTATGTAAGGCTATTTGTCAAATTTTTGAATGCTTTAATTCTTAATTTAGTCACAAAATTTCATTTGTGGTATTATTTTTCCCTTTTGAGAGATTGTTTGATTAAAAATAATCTTGTTCCTTATATGATAAATGCCAAATATTACCTTTAGTTTCATATTTACATGAGTTTGTGCTCCAATAAATTTTAATATATTATTTTTCTATTGTTTTCATACAAAGTAAGCATTAAAATCCACTATAAATATTTGGTACAATCACCATTTCTAGTAGTGTAAACTCTTTTCCTCATAGTTAAACCCTAGTTTAGAAGCAAGATCACTAAGAAGTGTAATTTCCACATGAATTGGTAATTTATCAGTTGCACTAAACTTAATGAAAGGAATCTGACCTTCTCCAGAGGTTCACCTCAATTTTCCAAGGTCCTACATCTTGGAGGTGATCCCATTGTATCATTAGATTTATGCATAGCACGTTACAACACAAAGATGAGTGAAAAATATATATGATAATACTAAATAAGAAACTTCTTTTATGGTTCCATTAATGGGGTTTATGAGTTATTTTTATTCATTTAATATTTTTTTCACTTATTTCTTTATATTATTGCAAATATGATTTTATTAAGTTGTTTAATTCTTGCCACAAAATATTTCCAACACTCTTGAACTTTTGATATACCATTTTGAGTGCATGTATATGAATAAGGAACTATACCATAATCTGTTGGTGCATGTTTTGGTATCACATTATTTTTATCTATGCACACAATATATCATGTGGTCTATCTCAATACCAATCAAACTAAAGTGATTGTTTTTTTTGTAGAGGCATATGGTTTCCTTGTAGGAGGTATCATGTAAGTATGTTCCTTTCCTTTGTTCAAGACCTTTATTATTTTTTATTTGGTAAGCATTATTGGTCATGATTAGGGTTTTTGAATTGGTTCATGAACCTTTTTAGTTTACTTATTTGCTTTGGATCATTGTTTGTACCATGTTTGCCTCTAGGTGTGGAAATAGGTACGTCAATTTTTTTATTTGTTAAAGCACATGAATATTTATGCACATCCCAATATAAGGTTTTGAATTAAATAAAAGGTTTATTCAATTCAAGTGGAGAAAGAAGACCCCTACTAAATATAAATTGCACTTCCAAATCTGAGGGAGAGTAGTTTAAGGAATACAAGGTATCCTTAAATCTAATGGCATAGACTTGAAGGGATTCATTTTCATGTTGAGTTAAGGCCTACAAATGTTCCAATGGTAGCTTGGGTATTGTGTTCTTATGTAAATGAGATAAAAATACATCCATAAGTTTTTTAAATATTGATAAATAACCATTTTGGAGTGTATATAACCAAACAAGAGCCTCTTGAGATAAACTTTTATGAAAAGATTTTAATAACAAGCATCCATATTTATCCCAATGTTAAAAGATGTGTATATATTATTTCCAATGATTTGTAGGAACTCCTTTGCCATCAAAGGAAGAGAAAATAGGTATGATAAAGGTGGAAAAATATGGATAATCTAAAACATCTATAGTAAAGGGTTGGTCCTCTAAGATATTATCATTAAAAGTAGCCTCATAAGAGGAAACTTGTAACTTAAGAAGAGTCATATGTTGTTGAAGATATCCCATGGTAATCATTAGAGATATCATATCATTAGGAGATGTTGAATAAGAGTTTGAAGTATTTCTTAGAGATTGTAAACTAACATTAAAATTAAACATGGGAATGATATAATATTTACCACTTTTGATGGTAGCATCATCACATGGTTTGGAAACATTTGGTAAAGGAGTACCCATGGTTAAAGAGGTAAGTACATCATGTTGGATAGCATGAAGGTTTATACCATTAGCATTAAAAGGTGATATGTTATTTTAAATTTCATGAAATGCAATAGGAATTTCACTATCTTCATTTGAGTCATACAAATAAGGGAGAGGATTTTCAACATGATTATCACTTTTAAAATAATGCACACACTTGATTTCATCAATGTTTGTAACATATGAAATAGGAGAGAAACTTTCAATTTTTTTGATATTTTCATCTTTGGAAAGAGGAAATTCAACTTTTTCAATATTTGTATCATTGGAAGTGGAAGAGAGACATTCAGTTTTTGATGCATCTAGAAAAGGTATACATGCAACATTTTGACTTACAACATTATGAATGCTAACCTATTGCTCATTTATTTTATTACCCTTATTAAATGCACTAACAAAATTTATCATGCTTGAATTTTTAGACCCTTCATCATTAGAAAGAGGATAAATAAGAACACTAGGCTCCACATAGCTAAGATTAATATCATCATACTCATAACCATATGAAAAAATGCCATGATAATTTCCTTATTCATTTATACTTGTATTTTCATCCTTAGTTTTTTCATTATCATATTTATAATAAAAATAAGGGGTTTGATCCTATTTTAGATATTACATAATATCTTCATATGCAATACATTAATCATCATGCACATTAAACAAACAATCCAAAGGATGAGGCTTTTTTACATGGACCTTAATTAAGGACTCCGTAAGAATTTTCATAACTTTGTGCCCAATCACAAATAAAGCAAACACAATGTCTATAGAAACAAGATAAATAAGCATGCCTTAATCAATGCCTGTAAAAACATGAAATCTAAAAAATAAATACATGGATCTGAAAGAAAGTTTTGAATAAGTAGAAAACTCTAACATGTAAACTAGGGTTTTGGTTCATAAAATAAAGGATGGCTTCACCAAATGTTTTACCCTAAATTGGATAAGGATCCTAATATTGGTAAATAGGGTTAAGAATATATAAATTAATAAGCATAAGGGTGATAAATAGATCTATAGCAAGCCAATTAATTATAAAACTCAAATAGAACATATACTAAATTTATTATGTTGAGATATGCTAAAAATGGAAAGTATAACTATGTTAGATATTGTAATGATAATGAAAACAAGATACTTAACTTGTTTTGATGCTAATATAAATCTGGATCTATAACAAGCAAGAAGTAGACTGGAATAATATTTTTATAATAATCTCCAAATTTTGGATTAAGTGCCACTATAACTACAGACACTTGCATCAACTGGGATGGTTGTATCGGTGTTAGTATCTTCATCAAACATAGTTGTATAGTACATAATAACTATTAAAATAGGATGCAACCAATTAGATACATTTAGATTCAACTTCGCCTTTGATTAGGTGCATTTAAATTGAAGTCATGGATTGTTGCTCCTTTTTAAATGATAAAACCTTAGCTCTTAATTTTCATAATGGCTATGGGAAAAATAGGTTAGTGGGAACATAGTTTTGAGTTAACCCAAATACGCTATATCAATGAGTAATGCCTACATAACCAATACTCTGAAGAGGGCCTTAGATTTATGTAGTTCTCCCATAAGTGTTAGTTTGTGTGGGAATCATGCAATATGTGATAAATAAATACAATAGTGACCTAGTTTGTAACTTTTAAAATATAGTTCCTGTGTTGCTCCTTCATTAATTTAGACCTTTAGATGTGATATCCATATGATAGATATGAGAATAAGATAAAATAAGAAGGCTTTGCTCAATTAAATGTTATTTGAAAGCTCTTTTGTCTGAATGTTAAGTGAGTTTAGAATCAGAAGTGACCATCCATATATATCACTCCTATTGGGATAATATCTCATGTAATATCACTTATGTTGACCATTAGGATATGTTTCATTTGTAAACTAGATGAATTTAGGGCAATGGACACTTGCGTCAAGTAAGGACACTTGTATTGATGTAGAAAAATGACTAGGCCGTAAGTGTCTAGGAAGTAGAAAAGTAGGTACAGGTCAAAAACTTGTAGAGGTGGAAGATAAATAGGTATTAATGATTTTGGGCAAGATATAGGCTAAGGGGCATAAGAGAGAGTAAATTTCAAGACTTATGGAAGTGGGAATGATCTAGAATTAAGAGGAATAGTCAAGGTTTTAGTTTGCTAACTGTACAAGACTTACGTGTTATATAGTTCATAAATATCATCTACAGATACTAGAGTTCTTACAGTAGTCAATTATCTATAAGGATATCTTATATGAAGCCTTGTGTGAAACCCTAGTACCAAGTGATATAGAGCCAACTTGTTTTACAAATATTATGTAAGATATCAAAAATAATGCAAATCTTATTACTTTTGATCATAAATATTTACCCTTAAAGGATATCATTATTTAAGATTTGCCTTTATTCATACAAGTTACTATTCACAATAAAGAAATCAAGAGAGTGATAGTTGATTATAGATATAGTATAAGCATTTTTAGCACATAATTCCTAACCACAATGGGAATTATCTACAATCTTCTTCAAAAATATGATATGCATATCAAAGGATTTGATAATTCATGTAGCCCACCAATTATCCAAATCACATTAAGTGTGACATTGGGACCAAAAATGTCCAAGATACATTCCAAGTAATGACTTAATAATTACATTATAACTAACTCTTTGGCAAACCTTAGATCCACATAATGGAAGTTCTACCATCTACATTGCGTCGATATGTTAAATTTATACATGATAGAACATTATGGACAATACATGTTGATGATGAACCCTTCATATTTTGTAAAATGTGGCATTTTGATATAGAAGGGGTTTCTAAAATGATACCACCTAAATAATATATTCCACTTGAGAGTATACAAACTTATGAGATGGGTGAGTCAAGAAAAATCAATCATTTATTCCAAGATACTCATAAGACACCAACCACCAAGGTGCACATGGGTACACATACTGCCATAGAAATTGAATCAAAATACAAATAAGCTAAGAAAAACCCATCACTAAAGGAGATAAAAATATTCAAATAATAGTAAAATCAAACATTTGAGCTTCCTTTACTAGTTAATACCAAACAACAAGATGGAAAAGTTTCATATTATTGTGATAGTGATGAGGATATTCCTCATGATATGATAGATGAACAATTACACAAACTATGTTTTGATCCACTTGAGCATATTTCACATAACCTATTTACACCTATAGGTCCTAGTACATATAAACTAAATCCAATCTACATAATTTACATAACCACATATAGATAAAGGGAAATCAAAAATAATAGATTAACATGTAAATGCTTACTACTCGATCCATCCCTCTTAGCTAGAAACTTTAAGTTAACCTTACAGGGGACAAATGCAAACATACCATGTTAATAATGTGGAGTCTTCATATAAGTTTTAACAAAAGATTATATAGATCACAATAAAACAAGATTCTCTGCATATGATACTTGACATATTACTTGAGCATAAGTTGATATATATACCTCCTAACAGACACCGATTAGGTAATAGGCTCATCCAAAAAAGAAGGATCACCCTATTACAATTATCATCAGATCACTGACCATAATAAAAATCATTGTGGGGTATTTAAAAACCAAATTTAGAAATATAAAAATGAAGGATGTATATGAATTATATTCAAACAATGAAAAAAACCTTCACTTTCTAATAGTCCAAAAGACAAAGATAAAATAGATCATACTTCAAAACACCCACAATGCAAAAATCTTACCATTATTACAAATATTAATGGGAACTATTTTGAGCATCTCAAGGTTGATATTAATAATTGGGACATAATTAACAATGCTTCATGTATACAATATTTAGGACACAATACAAAAGATTTAAAATTATTATCCATAATTTCTAGAATCTCTTGGATACATTTTATTACAATCACATGCATGACACATATGGTCCTTATGGCCATATGGGTACTGGATCATGAACCACATTTACATTCTATTTTTGGGGAGCATTGGTTAGCCAATATGAATGTAACAATGGATACTACAAACATGTGCCTCACTTTTTAATTTAAGGGTAAGGATATTCACATCCAACATGATGGATATGGTAATAAACCGATACTAATGGCCTCTAGTAGTCAACTACAAGAAAATATCAAAGAAACATCAATGATTCACTATAAACAATGGTGGTAGGAAAGTAAGCAACAAGACCACCAAGTAGTCCTACATTTTCTAATTATGATGACTTATCAAATTAGCCCCAGTATTTCAAAATTTCTAAAAAATAAAAAAATACAAAGAAAATACTAAAAACATTCAGATAAATTAAAAATACAAAAAATTATTTAGTATACACATTTTTACTATCTCTTTGGCATCTAAGTTGTTTACTTTATGTTAATAGATAGAATAATGTTTATTTTTTATACATACATATGTTTCCCACATATTTGAGTGTGATACATGCATACATTAGACCCACGATACTTGAAATCATGATTATCATAGGTTATATTGATTTATGATCACTTTTATATTATCAAGTTGAGCTTATATACTAATGCTTACACATGCCTACAAACATGTTTACATCTTACACCATGTACTTGATATGCTATGTTACATGACATTTTTTTCTAACACATATATACAGGGACTAGTATGATATGCTTATGTTGGTTGCTTATAATTCATTCATTCATATTGTCACTTCCTTCAGTGTGCTTATTGTTTGTTATTGTCTTGATTATGAAACATTAGAATGTGTTTCTTTCTTGTAATCCCCTGTGACACTAGTTATTATTTATTTATGTGTGGACATTTGAATATGTCCTCCCTTTGAGTGTGCAACATTTGAACATGCCCCTAGTTTATGGTCTCCTTAGTTGACATTGAGTGTTCTTGAGTGTGTGATTGATTTTATGTTGAGATTTTATTCTTATATTTTAGATGTTGTCATGATCAATATCATGCATCTTAGGACTTGTTGTGATCACAACTATGAGCTTCATTGATATATCTACTTAGATATGCTACACATATATGTTACATGATTCATATATAGATAATATAATTATCTCATCTTTTTAGGGTAAGGTGATTATTGTGGCCAACACACTCCCTTTTATTTTAAATGGGGGACCCCTCTAAAAATCCTAGGACCTAGAGCTCCAAGGTCCTTTATTTTGTACTTTTTAGTTTTGCTTAAACTTAAAACCTTGAAATTTTATGTCACCCCAGTTTTCCTAAGCAACAACAAGACTTGTTTATTTTTATGATGAAGGGATGCTTATTTTTTGTGAATTAGGGTGCTAACATTATAGATCCACTTTCAAACAAAGCTCCCAGAATCTCGTTCCTTTCTTGAACCAACAGGCCCATCACCCTTCATGGCAAATCAAAATCTTAATGACAGATGAGTAAGTATTAAATGTTTTGTGTACCCTTTTCATTTCTTACTTACTCTTTTTATGGATTTTACAGGAGAGCCTAAGAGAGCCCAACCCATTCAATAATCACCACATCTCTAAGTGACAGAGTGGCTAGTACCTAGACCTATTAGATATGTCGAAACCCAGGAGAGCCTGATTGAATCAAAAGGTGTCACATCACCTATTTAATAGAGCAACTAGTCCCTGGACCTATCGTAAATCTCAAAGCTTAGGAGAACCTAACCAAATCAAAAGTGTCATGTCACCTAGTTTTTAGTGGCTAATCCCTAAACCTATCAGAGCCAAGGAGACCCAGCCTAATTGTCAAGTCTCATGTTTCTAAGTGTTAGAGCAACTAGTTCTTAGACCTGTCAGAGATGTCAAAGCCCAAGAGAGCCTAGCATAATTATAAGGTGCCATGTTACCTCATTATTAGAGTGGCCAACCTTGGACTTTTCATATATGTCAAAGCCTAGGAGTGCTCAACCTAAATAGAATGTGCCATGTCACCAAGTGTTAGAGTATCCAGTCCCTAGACATATAAAAGTTGTTAGAGCTTGGGAGATCCTATCTTAATCAAAAATCACCACATCACCAAGTGTTAAAGTGGCTAGTCCCCAACCCTATCAGAGATGTTAGAGCTCGGGATGGCTTGACTTAATCAAATGGTGTCACATTATTGAGTGTTAGGGTGGTCAGTCCCAAGACTTGTCAGAGATATCAGAGCCAAAGAGAGCTTGACCTAATCAAAATGTACCATGTTAATGAGTGTTAGAGCAACCAATCCTTATACCTATTAGAGATGTCAAATCTTAGGAAAGCCAAACCTAATCAAAAGGTACCACATCATCAAGTTTCATATCAACCAGTCCACAAACCTATCAAATATGTCAAATCCCAAGAGAGCCTAGCCCAATCAAAACACACCATGTTTCCCAATAAAGTGTATGAACTAGAGGCCACATAAGGACATGGGAAGGTTATAATAGGGTATGGATGAGGCTATAAAACCAATCAAGATGTTCCATGTGTACTTAAGTGACACCTCACCCTTCTTGAGGATATGACACAAAGTATGAAGTTGTGTTTAGGTACCAACCATTAATAAGAGAATCAATGAGTAAGTGACATATGTTATAAAGTGGGAGTTAACTAAAAATACTCTAAGGGATGTGATTGTGTGCCTATCACATACTGGGCATTAATAAAATAGAAAGTTAGGATTGATTGGATATCTTTAAAACATCCCGTTGACATTTCTAAATATGATTGGTAGTGGAGGATTGTGGGCTTTAAATTTAACTCTAGATTTAGAAGTAAAGAGAATAAATCTAGTGACCAACTCAAATTTGAATTCATAGCAAGTGAATCATCAAACACCATTAATACAGGGGGTTGTATGCATGTATTTATAAAATCTTAAGGAAATCCCACTAACGGTTACCACTCCATACCTTTTAGACCACTCCATATCTTGAATTTATAATTCTCATAGAGTACCCTTGTGTTTCATGCCTTCTATGCTTAGAGCCTTCTTATTACCCCTCCATCCTACTATAATGGTCACATCTTCTTCAAACCCAAAGGTCAAGATTGAGTATGAGTATACCACATTCCTAGTTGGCTTGACCAAGTTCAAGTACTATAACTTGTTCAAAGTAATAGAGTAAGTTCCTAGAGACTCAAGGTCAGATGATGACCAATAAGTAGAGTTTGAGGATGTTATTTAGTCCTAAAAGATATGTGAAATTAAGAGATCTACAACCAAGCTAAATGCATTTCCCTATACTGAATTGTTAAAAAACCTCCTTCTCACTACCACCCAAGTACAAGATGTGATCTATGACTAGGTTTACTCGCCCAACTCTTGATACTAGATTGTCGATATCTTCAAGAATGCCTACAAGGTGTATTACTCCCTCTCATATTACACCTTCTCTTATGATGTGGTAGTAGTGAAGGTATATATGGAGACCTACTAAATATATAACATCCTACATGAATGCGCTAAGAACCCAAATATTAATTGGGTTAGCAAGGACATAAACATGTTCACAGTCTATACCTTTTGGGAGGAAGTTTGGGTAGGCATGATTCTATCGAACTATTTGTTCAAAGCCTAGGACTTCCTACACATTAATGAATTATAGGTACCCCTCCTCCATATGTTCCTCATAAGATCAAAAATTTTGGACATGGGAGGACTGGTCAACTTAAGTTGGTTAGTGCCATCATAGATTCGCAATTTGAGGGTAATTTTTATATGATGAGATCTTATGGACACAATTTTTAGGATGCTCTCCTTTAAACCTCTGGCTTTTCTTGTATGGGTTCCTAAGGGCTCAACGGTCCATGTGGTCTTCTATAAACTATATGGCCACTAATTCTAGAACCACATCTGGGACATATGTGAGTAATCATATTCAATGGTCTACTAAGTGATCTATGAGGCCCTAATGCCCTAGCTATCACAAGAAATCTAGGACTCCATCACCACCATCAAGGACTATTGTCTCTACAAAGAGGACACCATGATCTGAATCATGAGTTTCCTCAAAGATCCCCTTTACCTGATGTATTTTCTCATGGATCATTTGGAATAATAATAAATTACCTACTAGTAGGTGGAGGGCATATTTGGATTTTATAAAAAATGCTATAAAAAGGTGTGCCCACCACTCCTGATCACTATCAGGTACCATTTGTATAAGGCATTCCTTCCAATCTAAAAGATGGAGGTTAGGTGGGGCTCCTTCACCCTAGTGAGAGACAAGCTCCAACATTAGGACCCCAAAGGTATCATTAGAGATCATCTGGAATGGTATTTAACCAACCTCAATATCAATTATGGTCATTAAGTAGAAGATGATAATGAGTTATACTTAGCTGCTACTAATGACCAAGAAGTATTATCCCAAATCATGATGAAGAACAAAAAAGGAAAGAAGGTGGTAGAACCATCTACCCCACTCCATCTCCTATTTGATCTATGAAGAATCTAACACCAAATCTTCCTAATATCTATCAAAGGATTTTTCAAGGAATTCTACCACCTTCTCCTCCTTGTGTTCCAATTCTAGCTCCACCTCCTCTAGTGGATCTTACTCCTAATGCCTTAGATCTACCTCTACCTCCTCCAGTCACTCCTTGCACCCTAACTCCACCTATACCTCCTTCAACATCTCTAATAGTATGGCCATAATATATCTTGACCCATGTTACTTGATAATAAGTAACCCAAGCATAGCCAACTTAACCAACGGTACCTCAACCCTAGGTTGTACAGACCCTGAGGTTTGAAATGATTGACAATCCAAGGGTGAACCCAAAATAAGGCTCCTAATATGATATGACATAAGTTTTCCCTTTCACACCTCTTATTTCATACATATCCCTTCCACCCTTCACTCTCACTGCTTTTTAATTCCTAGTCTTTGGGCCCACAACTTCTCCATTATCACATGCCCCCCAAATGGTGCCTCATATTTTCCCCATTATACCCCCTCCATCATTTTCCCAAGTACCTTCAACCTTAGTCCTTTTGAGCATCCTTGCTCCATCATTACCCTCTTCCCCATTAATTTCATAACTTAGAATCCTCCTAGTGCCTTCCTTGGGTGTGCCTTTAATCCAGGTACCATCAGGTGCATCTTTATCAATGAGTATGGCTACAATCATTGAGAACATACCACTAGTATTAGGTACTATCCTAGTGCCCCTTCAGTTATCTCAGTTCCTCTTTTAGTAGTTCTAGTTCCTTCACCATCAACCCCCATAGTTCATGTTATCCTGGTTGGTCATTCTAGAGCCAACCCAAGTAAGAGGTTGAATAAGAAGTAGAAGGCAAATCACACTTTAAATCTAACTTGAAGGCCTTCTTATCCAATATAACCTCCTCTACTAGCCTCAATAGTTCCTTTGGCCCCAGTTGTAGCACCTCGATGCATTACTTCCTAACCCACTCTTTCCATTACCCAGGGCACCATAAGATTTATCTTTAACCAACCCATCTCTTACCTACTATTTAACAACCCTTTCCCATGGGTAATTCCCTCTCAAGTGAGCTTGACCTAAGAATAATGGTAGGCACAAATGTTCCCTTAGGTTTCTTCTTTTGTTCTTCCTCTTTTCACTCCCATACCCCCTCCACCTCCACTAATTTCCTTTTTCTCCCCCTCTATTTCCCCTCAACCTTGTCTTCCACCCTTCACCTCAATCTCAGCTACCCCTCCTAACCTCTCATAACTTGGATAATTGACCTAGGGTCATAGGCACTAGAGATGACTACCCAGGGTAACCCAGACATATAGTGGAGCTTTGATCAAATTTTGGGGAGCATAAAGAGGATATTGACGTAGAGGTTCATCCAAGAGGGGAACCTAGTGGTTTAATATACCCATTAATATTTATTCTCCCTCACTAAGTTGATGACTTCCATTAGGTAAGAAAGGATGGTTGAGGACCCACTCTCTATTCTCTAGGTTAATCATGATATGTTCACAAATCTCCTCAAGGACATGAAAATATAGGTTTAGACCTTAAAAGCCTGGGTGACTATCTCTTTTACCATCAGACTGATTGGGTAGGTCAAAGACATCCTCTTACTACTCATCTCAATTCTTGGGAAATTATTGGAGACTCTAGTTGAGACTAATGTGCTTCTTCAGTAAACCCATGCTTACTTGGAGAGGATTACAGAGATAGATGAGAAGTGTAGGAAGCTATAAGTGGTGATTAACAAGGGAATATTCCTAGAGTTGAAATTAATTCCAACCTCAAACTTGGGGTTGTATCAAATGTATGTTGGGAACACTAGGGATACTATGAAGGAGTGGTTATCCATGGCTTATATTGTAGTTGTACCCTTGGAAGAGGATAAGAAGAAGATATTGACCTACTTCAAGGAGGTCAATATATCTATGTTATTCCACTTGAATGGCACACTATTGGACCAAGGAGAATTTAGATTCCACCTAAGTCAATTTGACTAGGTCATACGGGAGAAGGTTGCTAAAGTAAACTAAGAAGGAAACTGAGTGGTGATGGAGCGATCAACATAATCCATGGTGAGCATCAACCAGGTCTATGGGGTCTAAGTGTCAATGGAATCATAATTCTAAGTCTATCAGAGGATGATGAATCAAATTGAGGTGATATTAAAGGATCCCCTAATAAAGTTTCCAAGTTGCACAAGGAATTGACCTCATAGTAATCACGTTAGAGGCTAGGGATGTTAGATCAAATTAGTTGGGAATTAGACCTTCACAGTCACCACCACATATCAATTAGGTGGTTCCTCAAGGATATTTTGCATGTTTGAAGGGATTTGTTTGTTTTTAATTTTGAATTACAATTATAACTATCATAAGTGGCCATCATGGCCCAAGATGCGATCCTAACGCTATTTGAAGGTGAGCCCCATCCTCATCTATATAAGGAAAATTTATATTGTAATATAAGGGTCAACAAAAAATTGGTTCAAAAGTGTTGGTGGATTATAGTTAGGACATCACCTAATTTTTCCTTCATCTCTCTAAACTTTAAAGTTGGCCAAAGTTTATTATTGTAACAACATTTACTTTTTAATGAATACAACTCCTATTTTATACAAAGGGTTTGTTCTGTATCTCAATTTTCTTTCATCTCCATTTTTTAATGCTTTTCAAAGTTAGGTTAATTAGATTAATACTTTATTATTTTATGTGTGCTATGATTATGATGTGCTTAGTTAGTAGAATCATTGTGTGAGTTCTCTCATTTCCCTTTTGTAATACTGATAATTTGTGTGTTAATCTATAAATTATCATTAGATGTTTATGTGTAGTTTACTACAAAATATTAGTACTTATATTTAGTGACAAATCATATTTGAGGCATAATCTTGATTTCCCTAGACTCTTACCATATTGTGTTCTTGGAGGTATAACTTTAGTGAAACTAGGTCTACAGTGGTACAATTGTGGCAAGGTCACTTGGTTTGATGAGCGATGCATTGAGTTCATTCTAGACCTGAAGACTCCTTTTTCTTCCCTACTCTTCCCTCTACTTTTATTTTTATTGTCTAAGATTAAACTACCCTTTCCCCTTGTGTTTAAAAATAGAGAAATAATACTCAACTCTCATAATAACCTTGGATAATTAGACTTGTGTGCAATAATTGTTAGCAACCTAGGTAGCACCCTACTGAAGGCTGATTGCTTAGGATCTCCTTCACACCTGGACTAAAATTGGAATGTTCTAAGGTGTGGGATAGCTACACTTAGACTAGACCTCTAGATTTGTGAGGCTATCTCCTCTGATGTATCACTCTGGATCTATTTCCTAAAACTAAATTACTTTTTGGGATGAAAAGGGTTAGAGAGATTACTAAAAAAGGAAATCCTATTCTACTGTTAGTGATACATCTTTATTATGGTTGATGCACTCTATTTGAACTCATACAACACTAATAAGACAAAAAAATCATTAAATCCTACAACTCAAAAAGGTTCTTATGCAATAGTATTTCACATAAGGGTTGCATCAATTGATCAAAGCATGAGGCCACTGATGGAAGGCCTAATTTAAGGTAATAACCAACCAATTCATCCACTATTAGCTCAATCAATCAACATCAAACACTGTATATAACCTGTATAAGATGGCATGCTAGTAACTAGGTGAGATTAGGACCTGCCAAGGGAGAAAAGACTACGACATGTGAAAATCAAACCAATATAACACACTATACCATAATATAGAATCTAAAAACAATCATTTTATTATCTCAAGAGGTTTACAAAGCTCAATCTTGGTAGAGTTTTTCATGCCAAAAAGAGGGATCTTGAAAATAGGCCTAAAAGCCTCAACATATACAAGTGAGAAAAGAATTAGACAAGAGATTGGCATAAAAGAGAGAAAAGGAATTGAATTAAACATTATCTCAAGACAAATTTGAATTATAATTTGATAAAAGTAGTCTTCAATAAGTCTCCTTATGTCTTAGCCTTGCATCAGCACCTTTTGGCATTAGAAACAATGTGGCAAACCCATTTGACTTGTCAAAGCTTCTTCTCCAACATGATACGCCACATATTTATTGACAACTCCACTTGAAGTGAGTTCAAGTTAAGTGAATGACCTCTACTTGCATTAAAACTATGGAATATGCATGATCATTAGTCAAGGATCAATTAACTTAGAGTGATTTGTACTGAAGACTAGTCAAGTCCTTTTTTATCCCTTCTTTACATTAATTGGCACTCAAGATCCAATTGTGCATGAAATATCCACTTGAAGGCCAATTATGAAGTGTGATAACTCATCATGAACTCATTTTATAACATTCCAACACAAATTTAATCTTTTATTGATTGATTAAATAGGCCTAATAGCCTACTTATTGCACTTGATGACCATTATAACCTACATGAAAACATTGAAAAAATTAAAAATATGGTGAGTATTAGACCCAAAACAATCCCTCATATCATTAAATAGATCCTTTTGATAAGGAAACACTTGCAACTTAGTCAAACTAGTTGACTAGGCCAAACTACCCTAAATTCCTATAGAGTGGCTATTTTGGATGAGTTGATAAGGATAATTCCAAGCAGATTTTTTATCATCTAATGATTTGGGGATGAATAACAAGTCTCAAGATTCACCCTCCATGGATTGGAATCCATTAAACTATCATGTACCTCTCATTTCATCACTATTTCTTCAAGAAACATTATTTTATGCCATGATCCATATAACAAAGTACAATTTTTGGGACCCTCTCTAAGTTTAAATCATTTTTGAAGAGGTTTCAAGATGATTCATGAGGTTTTTATTGTACTAAAATTGACTTTTCTCAAAACTCATCCTTATGAGGTTTTGGGAGGGTTTTGGAGGTGAACTTTCTTAATGATGGTTCATAACGTATAGTCCTCTTAGCATAAACTTCTTTCCATGAATATTTAGTGTATATACCCCCTAAAGTTTCTTGAGAAGATTGGTTTCCCATGAAAAAGGTATAAAAAGATACTTATGTAAAGAAGTTTGCATGTAGGGTTTTGCTTGCATTCCAAACATGCTTATGCTCTAATGAATTGTTCATAAAGCACATCCCCTCAACCAACCTCAATTTTTCATGAATTTTACTTCCATAGAATTCCTCAAAACATGATAAGATCATTTGGCCAAACTCTTCACATGGTGAAAGATATGAGCTCTTGATCAGGTAGTTTAAATGGGTGTCTTGGACTATAGTAGCTTGAGCTCCTCTAAATGACCAATTTTACCTTTCCATTGATTCTATTTACTTGAAATAATATATATCTAACCATAATAATATCATCATACCATTCTATGATGTAATTTTTCTAGATAGGGTTGCAAGTGCCTTCATAGTGTTATGGGCCTTATAGGCCTAAAACTAGCTTTAGGCCTATTTTGGCCAAATCTAAGTTTTAGGGTATTGAGAAACCTATATGATGATATGGGGATTAAACCACATTTTTTACATGTTCCTTACTTGATCCAACTTGTATTCTCCTCTTCAAATGATCAAAAATTCAACTTTACTCTTTATGGCTTTGAGACAGCTTATGTAGGAATGGATGTTTATTTGCATATGTTAAGACAATAGAGTTATACAAAGTAGTTCCTTATATAAAAACATATTTTTTGGAGTCTAAATTCTTGGCATCTACTCCAATAATACTAACATTCTTCAAACTAAGTCTCTACCTCTTAAAATCTTCTACTCTTCTTAACATCTCCACCTTAGGATTTGCAAGAAGACATAGCTTCTTGACCCTTAGTCTTGGGTTCAGATCTCTATCATCTACATTAGTGCTTTTCATCATTATTAAAACCCCTTATTTTCAATTTTAAAACTCTTCTCATGATGTTAACACCTTATGTTTGATGTTTTAGACCCTAAATAGGCATCATGGCCTCAACTATGACTGTTAGTAGACTGCCTAAGGTTTGTGCTAAAATAGTGAACATATCTACCCATATTATAACCTTAATAATGGAATGAGATGATTTTTCAAGTCATAATTATGATTTTTACAAAAAATTAGGTCTTTATTCCATGTGTAGGTACCCTTAACTTCAAAATTCTCTCAAAAAATGTCCTCTTATGTTTTGATTGTGTTCTTGACTATGGTTAACCCTGATGTAGGTGGATGTCATGGGAAATGAAGGTGATTAATATCTTTATCACACTCACTAGGTACCTTAAAAACCTCCAAAACTCATATCAACTTCTATCTTACATATTTATTCTTCTTGCAATGTTTCTAGGCTCCTACACATAGTACTATTTCACTATAGTTATGTTGTGTACCTTCATTTTCTTGAGTTGGAACTATTTTAGATCATTAAAATCATTAAAAAGGTATTGAAGATGAAAAATAGCCACTTTACTTGTATAGGATGTCTTCATATTTTATCTGTTTACATAGAATGATCTTGAGTTTACATTTTGCCAATATGAGACTGTGAGGGAGGAACTTGACCTTTGTATGGCTATAGGTATGCATGCTACAATTGAATTTAAGTGTGTCATCTAGTGTTTTGAGTCCCTCTCTTTATGTTATAGATCCATATCACCATGATTTTTTCTTATTATTCCTTCATTTTTATATGAAACCTTCCATTAGACCATTCTACTTCCATCTTTCCACTATCTTGGGAATAAGCTTGACTATTTAGCCTAGAGTATACCCACTTCAAACTCTAGACTCATTCAAGTCTTGATTGTTCCTATGAATCTTTTGTACTTATCATGAAACTTTTCATAAACCACTTTTTTCTCATCCTTCATGATCTTGTAGAAAGATTTGTTCACTTAATAAGGTTGCAGGTGGGCATTTTTAGGTGAAAAGTGACTATAGCACTGAGTGTTTGAAGTCCCATCTCATCCTCTTAAATACATTTAATAATTATTTTTATCATGAACTATCTCTTGACAATTATTATCTCAATTTCTTGGAAATGGTCCTTCTTTTTCCCTTACTCTAAACTTAATTGTACTTGATTGACTGCCCTTTGTACAGATTGTGGCAAGGTTTAAGGGTGTTTCATAGATTGACAACACACTACAAGTTGTTCAAGAGTCCTTTAAACCATGATGATATCTTAAAAATATCAATAACCTCTTTGAAGTTTTATTCCTTTAGGTGTCCTCAAAATCGTTGTCCACCTTCTTGGTTGTAGGTTACCCTTGAGGCTAGTTGTAGGACTCCATTTGTGCATTTTGAGCTATTCAAAGACTTATAATTGTATTTCATCTAAGATACCCCCAAATTATTATCAACTTCATATTATTCATGCATGATGATAACCCAACTGGCCTCCATAAGCCTAGATAGACCTAAACAACCTGACTATTTATGACACTTTGATTGTTGTGGCCTCAATATAAACCTATAGATGTCTCAAAAAACACTTGAGTATTTGCTTGAAGGATACCTTATTATTTTATGATATGAATGAAATCATAATATGGGTCATGAAAACTTCATTGATTATTTACTTCACTCATATACTCATGTCATGATTTCAACCTTCACTAAGCTTATGGCCTTATCTCAACTAAAGATGATTATGTGTGTACAGACTATGACTAAGTTTGACCTTAAATAAGTCATCAAAACCATGACATGATCCTTGTCCTTCTCTTGTTTCATCTTTATGAGATGGTGTGAGCATATACCTTCAATAATACATATTCCCTATCATTCTCTTCATTGCACTTTCATGACAAAGCTCATGATTGTTGGTGCCATAATGATTATAGGTCCTCATTCTTGGTTGTTTAGCATGATGTCAAGTTGTGCATATCCTCTTTGAGTGACCATGATGGTACTCAGTGTTATTAACTTCTCTTGTACCTAATTTATGATATGGAGATGAATTTAAGGGGGGATGATGAGTTTGGAATATGGAAAACCATGAATGAAGGGTGAAAATAGTATGAACACAGTGAGAAATGGTTATGTATGACAGTGAGGATGGAGATGAAATAAAAATGGGGTGACAAGAGACAATAGGAGTATTCAAAGACCAAATTGAGATTCTTATGAAATCATGGTCATATCCTCTTCAAACCATATCAACTTATAATACTTTGAAGGACCATAAGAGGGTGAAAATGAAACATAATATTCTGCAAAAAACCTTAAAATATGCTTATTTTCCTTAAACATTGCTAAACAATGACTCTTTGGACATGTTTGAGATCCAAATGATGGGATTTGCTATGAATTTTTGGATAAATTTTGAGAATTTTTCTTTTAAAACACAATAATGTGAGAGATCCCTACAAACCTACAAACATTAAACCAAGAAATCTTTGAAACCCTTTCTCTCTCATAGATCAAACAATTCTTCATTCTTTGCTTATAGACTACAAAATTTCACTCTCTTGAATTTTGGAGCTTCATTTGGTCCTCACATAGGTGTAAAAAGACTAATTTATACCATTTAAGAGTGAGGTATGTCCCTGAGAAGCCCTACAAACTTGAATTTTCTTAATATGATGCGCTAATGAGAAGAAATTACAAAAAACCAACTACCTTATTGGATGTAAGACTGTTGATGTATGCTTTGATTTCAAAAGGATGATTCATGAGGTAAATATGACCAATTTGAGAACCACTTGGTCCAAAATTAATCTCTCTAATTCTAATTTATTTGGCCAAAATTATAGACTTAGATTTTCTCTTTGATGGTCGTACCACTTGCAAACCTAAAGGGCTCTCCCTATGTGAAAACAAGCAAGGTGAATGGAAGAGACCAGTTTTGGGATAATTTTGATTCCTTTTGCCATGAAGGTCTTATGGAAACTCTTATATGTCCTTCTTATCCTAATCATGGCCTTAGTTATATGGATGGTCATATAATTCCATACTTTGCTATGTAAAATGCATGAAATATGACATTTCTTTGCCTTTTATTCACACCTAAGACTTGAAACATCAATATTAGGGAAATATAAGGATACCACAAGTCATCTATCATTTTAACATAAATATTAAGTCTTTTTCTAAATTTACATGGGTAAATTTGGTAAGTGGGAGTCTTTAAATGGGCCTTTTTGGGCTTAAACTTGCATAAAATGATCTTTTCAAGGAATGAAAGTTTAGGACTAAGGTAAAGTCATGTATATGAATGTATTTGAAGGTAATCTGGATTATTAATAGCCTTTTTACTCCATATTTAACATTTAAATACCAAAAATATCCATTTTAGGTAAAAATACACCATTTTACAAGGGAATTTATCACTAGAAAAGGCTTATAATTATACCATGGAAAAGTTTCAAATTATATGGGTTGGTATTTGGCCTTGATAGGACAAATTACCAACATTTTTAGAGGCTCATAGGGGTTAACCAACATGTTTTCTACAGAACCTACTAGATTTCACATGACAATGGCAATCTAAAACACAATAACAAGACTTGATGACTCTCTTGACCTCCAAATAGACTTTTTGGACATTGTAACACCTCTTTTGACTATAAAAATAACCAGACTAAAAGGAAACAACATGAGGAATACCAATTAAAGTAATAATCAAACACAACTAGCTTATGGAAAATAAGAACAAGACAACAGACTACTACTTGTGTTGACTTATTTAAACATGACAAATAACCTAAAACAACTAACCTAAAATGAAAATCTTTCCTCTAGGGTCAAATGGAAAGCTAGATAGTCCACCATAGGTACTTTAAGCATGATTTATTCCTGTTAATAGCTTACTCTTACAAATTGGATGATTTTCATGTTCATGGCTTATTGGTGATGTAGCTAGGCCTTCTACTTCCGCTCTCAGGTGCATGGATTATAGATGTGAGTCTAAGACCCAATACTTCTCACTTTTCTCCATATGGACAAGTGAATTTTTAATATCTTCATGATTGACATATTTTATCTCTTTAGGCATGCTAAAGGACAAGATTTATTCATTTGATTTGTGTTCAAGAGTAATGATTTAAGGTAATACTTTAACTAGCACTTCTTCATTCTTTACATCATCATGAACTTTCTCGTTTTATGATCCAAACTTGATACGTTTAGTATTTGATTGGTCTTTAACATCCTAAATAAGAAGTGTGAAACCTTTAAGAGCATGATATTCATTACAAATGTTCATGTATTGCTGCCAAAAGTCATTACCATTACCTTGACTTTTATCTTCTTTGGCTAGCCTGCACTCATCAATAGTAACTACTGCAACCTTTTGAGGAGCATCTTGATGTGGGACAGTTGATATGTGATCAAGAGGATCTTGAGAAACAACCTCTTTTTTCATAATTGAAACCTCTTCATCTTGGATGTCATCTTTTACTTGTAGCTCATCCTATAACTCATCTTCTTTGACATTATAAAAGACTAATCATGGTTATCCTTACCTACAAGTGTCTCAATGATGATGTCCTCGTCATCTTTATTTAAATCATTTCCATATTCATATACCTCCTCTAAAATTTCTTCAATTTCCTGATAAAGGAGAAGCTCCTTCTCAAAAAGTGGCAAGGCAGACCCTTAAAAATACTTATAGAAGATGAGAAAGGTCCAAATATGTTACCATTGATGATTGATTCTACTCATGAGGCTACTCAACCTTGAACACCTTCACCTCCTCTCTCTATTGCATGTTCTCTTAAATAGATTTACATGAAGGAAAGGTATTGGGCTTTTGAGGATAAAAGAGTGGAGACTGAATGATCTCAGGCTTGCTTTCCAAAACAACACTTGGACTTAAACTTGAAGGCTTTTCACTCTACCTAGACTACTGTAGCTATTTACAAGTCATGAACCTGGGTTTAAGAGATTATTCCTTTGTAATTTTTTTATATATGGGTATAAAATAAGGAATTTGATGTTGAGATTATTTTGCCTTTATAGCTACCATTGATTGCTAAAGATGATGATTTGCAAGCTCAACTTGCTTGGCTAGGTGAGCCTCGATGTCATGAACTAACTCATTGGAGATTTCTCCCTTCAAACCTAAAGTTGAAGGTTATTTTATGATCTACTATTAAACATGAAAATTATCCTCCTAAAAACAATCCTCCTACATCTTCTGAGGTCTCTCTTGGATAGATTTTCAAGAAGGAAAGCTTGGCAAGCTTTGTGAGAAATTTTGAGGACTATGATATACATTTGTTTGATTTTCAAGAAGGGAAAAGGGAAGTTCAATGGGAATATTTTGATGATTATGGTGACCCTGGTGTTTCTCATGGACCACCAACCTCTCTTAAATGCCTATAATTAGACCACCTATGTCGAGGATATCACTACTAAACTTTGAATGGCCTTGCATTATGAAATATGCACACACTTCTTTGGCTAGCTATAAGGAATCTCTCGTGTTCTCAATTTGACATTTGGGAATCTCATGTCCATAGCTCTTTTGAGTTTCTATACTTACCATTTATTTTTTATATCCAAATATTGTTTGTTTGAAGCTAGAAATGCATTGTCTTGTAACTTGATTGGGCTAATCAAGAAGATAATAAGATTCATGAGGGTTAGCATAGCATTGGTATGGGTCACCATACTACTGATAAGGCTCTGCATATGGTTGGGGTGGCTCATAATAAGGTTGATATTGATTATATTATAATTTTTGATAAGGAAATGTGTTGACATTGTGGATTGCACCCTCTGAAAGGAGTCCATGTGGCACAATGGAGACATTCCTCTTGCTATGGGTTAAAAACTTAAGGGATGAATCTCTAGATTAGGGGATAGCTCCCCTTGATGCACCTTGAGGCCCTGGATATCCTACTGCTAATAATGGGGGGGGTGAAAAGAGAGAGAAATATTGAAAATAAAATCTAACTAATGTGGTGATGCACCAAACTGGTTTGTCTACTTAACTTTGACCTACACTTTACACCAAAAAGAATAAAACATATACTTCATTCGAATGAGAACCTTTCCTGCATTAGTGTTTCAACAGGGGATCCTATGGAGAGATAGGGAGGAAGGACTATCAGAGGTGTTATAAGACACACTATGGATAGCCTATTTACATGTGCATATACTCTGAATTGGACACCTCTTATTAACCTGTAAGAGAAGAACTCTCAATACACTAAATATGCTGGCATAAACTTATGAAAGCATGAAAATGAAATGAATTAACATAAGATAAAACCATAGATATATGCAAAAGTGCAAGCTCAAATGGAGGTAAAAAATTTTCTTTTAATTCAAGGTAAATTTCTTCAAGGCTTTTCCATACAAATGCTAAGAGATCCCTCACAAATGAGAAGTTACAAATATATATAGAAAGGTTAGAAAAAGATAATTAACTAGTCAAGGGATGGGAACCCGTGTTGTATTAAACACTTCTATTGTGACCACAAGCCCATGTTGTTGCCATATCCTTCCAATTGAATATGGGAGAGCCATGTTTTAGGTATCCAAGTTATTGCCCTTGTTATCTTAGGCCTGCAAGAGCATGGGATACTCCTAGAAACTAAAATGGTCATCCCCAAGCTCTGTTGACTGGGTCATGCTCTCTTCAATGATGGGCACAACTGGTTGGACATTAATGGTAAAGTGTGAAAAGATGGGTTACTCCCTTCTATAGTTTGAAAACCAAAACTTTTATTAGTTTTTAGTAGAGACTATTTTACCTAAGTGCATTTACTCTTCCTGTTGATGACACTTATGCTAACTGCCTTGGTCTAGTTCATCCTTGGGCCTACACTTTGACTTGTTATGCCATTTGGAGCATTTTGAGCCTTTATTTTATGTGCACATGGTTGCATTCTAGGTTACCCACCTTATTTTCCCTTACTTTGTTATTTCCCTCTTTTCCTAGTAATTCAAGCTCTTGACGCTTATTATTCTCTCTCGAGATCCTTTCTTTGCTTGTTCGCTCTTTCATTTTTTAGGTTCTCAGGCTTTGAATTCCTTTAGATAAAACCTTTGAAGGAATTCCTTTAGATGTTTTATCTGAAGGAATTCTCCTTTGGGCTTGCACTTTTTTTTGAATGGCAAGTTCCTTTCCTAAAATTGACATTCATGGGCCCGTCATCAGACTTTTGAATCCCAACAGCTAACTTATCACCTTTAAATTGATGTTCACAGCCCTGTCACCCACTAAGACAATTCCTTTGGCATTTTTACAAAAAAAAATTCTAAAGGGAAAGTGACCCTTAAAAAATATTGAAATGGTCCTCTTTGGCATTCAAAAATAACCTTTGCCTTCAGAAAAATTCCTTTAGAAAAGATGCAATAGTCCACTTTGAAAATAAGGTGACCCTTTGGAAAAATGGATATGATCCACTTTCATAACCAAGTGCGCCTCGTAAAGACACCTACCCTTCAGACTTCTTGTGTGACTGTCGAATTTCTTCAGATAAAATGTCTGAAGGAATTCCTTCAAATATTTTATCCAAAGGAATTCTCCTTTAATTTTCCTTCCTTGATTTTCCTTCAAACAAAAATTCCAATGGAATTCCTTCATATAAAAATTTTGAAGGAATTCTCTTTTGGGTTTGTCACTTTTTTCTGAAGGGCAAGTTCCTTTCAGGCTTCTTGTCTTACCCATTTGCTCCAATTAGATGCCCTCTACAAGGGAATTTAAAGCCCAAAGTTACCCTTTGGACTTTTAAAAAAGATCCACTTTATTCATTGTTTTCCCCCTGCAAAGGCTCCTTCGCCTCCAAATTTGCCTTTCAAAATAATTATAAAGGTCATGTTTGCCACCTAAGTGCACTCTTTAAGGGTACATACCCTTTGGGAATCCTACAAATGCCCCTTTGGCTTTTCTAATTGGTCCATTTTAATGACAAAAAGCCATCTAAATTAATTCACTTGCCTTTCGAAGCATCCAAGACCAAATCAAGGTTTGAAAGTGGCTTTACTTATGAATTTTTACAATTAAAGTCACCCATCAAACCCAAAATGCACTTGGCAAGCAAAAGAGGAAAACACTTGGTTCTTTCATGGGAAATGGTCTGGAAGAGAAAATTTTGCACAAGGAAGCTGAGGGATGAACTAGCCAGAACATGCATTGAATGACTCTTGCAATAAAAAAGGAGGGGGTGCCCAATTTTGGCCTACAGGACCAAAAATTGGTCAACAAGATGAATGATAGAATTCTTCTCTATAGGTTGTTATAGCCTAAAAAACACATGAAAATCAACTGAATTTTGAAAAAAAATTATCCTTTACCTTAGAGATGAGGATCATATGAGTACTTTAAATTCCTTCTAAAGACCATGATGCTAAAAATGTGTACTCCAATGTATGGCTCTGTGTCCCATTGGGTGTGCCAGAACTGTTAGTAACCCAAGTAGCACCCTATTGAAGGTTGATTGCTCAAGATCTCCTTCATACTTGCACTAACATTGGAATGGTCTAAGGTGTGGGACACCTACACTTAGACTTGACCTCTAGATTTGTGAGGCTAGCTCCTCTAATGTATCAATCTAAATTTGTTTCCAAAAACTAAATTGCTTTTTGGGATGAAAAGAGTTAAAAGGATTACTAAAAAGGGAAGTCCTATTCTACTATTGGTGATACACCTATGTTATGGTTCATACACTCTATTCAAACTCATACAATATTAATAATACAAACAAATCACTAAATCCTACAACTCAAAAAGGTTCTTATGCAACAATATTTCACATAGAAGTTTCATCAATTGATCAAATCATAAGGGCAATGATGAAATCCCTAATTCAAGGCACTAATCAACCATTTCATCCACTATTAGCTCAATCAATCAACATCAAACACTATATATGATCTGCATAAGATGGCATAATAGTAACTAGGTGAGATTAGGACCTACCAAGGGAGAAAAGATTACCATATGTGCAAATCAAACCAATATAACACACTATACCAAAATATAAAATCTAAAAATAGTCAATTCATTATCTCAAGAGGTTTACAAAGCTCAATCTTGGTAGAGTTTTTTCATGCCCAAGAGAGGGATCCTGAAAATAGGTCTAAAAGCCTCAATATATAGAAGAAAGAAAAGAATTAGCTAAGAGATTGGAATAGAAGAGAGAAGATAAAGTGAACTAAACATCATCCTAAGTCAAATTTGAATTACAATTTGATAATAATAGTCTTCAAGAAGTCTCCTTGTGTCTTAGCCTTGCATGAGCTCCTTTTGGCATTAGAAATAATGTGGTGGGCCCATTTGACTTGTCAAAGCTCCTTCTCCAATGTGTTATGCCACATCTTGATTGATAATTCCACTTGAAGTGAGTTCAAGTTAAGTGAATTACCTCTCCTTACATGAAAACTATGGAATATGTATGGTGATTAGTCAAGGATCAGTCAACTCAGAGTGATTGGTACTAAAGACTAGTCAACTCCTTCTCTAGCCCTTATTTGCATGAATTAGAACTCAAGAACCAATTTTGCATGTAATCTCCACTTGAAGTCTAGTTATAAAGTGTGACAACTCAACATAAACTTATTTGATAACCTTCTAATGTCAATTTCATCTTTGTTTGATTAATCAAATAGGCCTAGTATCCTACTTCTTACACTTGATGACCTTTAGAACCTACATGAAAATATTGAAAACATATAAATATGGTGATTATCAGACCTATAACAACCCTTCATATGATTTAATAGATCCTTCTGATTAAGAAACACCTATAACTTAGTCAAACTAGTTGACTAGGTCAAATTGCCTTGAATTCTTGTAGAGTGGCTATTTTAAATGAGTTGATAAAGACACTTCCAAGATAATTTTCAATCATCTAATGATTTGGGGATGAATAAAAAGTTTCATAATTCACCCTCCATGGATTTGAATCCATTGAACTACCTTGTACCTCTCCTTTCAGCACTTTTTCTTCAAAGAACTCTATTTTTTGCCATGATCCATATAATTTTGTACAAAAAAGTACCATTTTAAGAACCCTCTCTAAGTTTAATTCATTTTTAAAAAAATTCAAGATGATTCATGAGGCTTTTATTGCAATGAAACTGACTTTTCTCAAAACTAGTCCTTATGAGGGTTTGGGAGGGCTTTAGAGGTGAACCTTCCTAATGATTATTCATAAAGTATATTCCTCAAAACATAAACTTATTGACATGAATATTTACTATATATACCCCCTCAACTTCTTTTATAATATTTGGTTCCTATGCAAAAGGTATGAAAAGATACCTACATAAACAAATTTTCCTATAGGGTTTTGCTTATATTCTAAACATCTTATGCTCTTATCAATTTTCCATAAATTACATAATATAAACTAACCTAAATTATTCATGAATTATAATTTCAAAGGGCTCCTCAAAACATTATAAGATCATTTGGCCAAACTTTTCACATGGTGAAAGATATGGGCTCTTGATCGGGTGGTTTGAATGGGTGTCTTGGACTGTAACAGTTTGAGCTCCTCTAAAGGACCAATTTGAGATTTCCATTGATTATATTTAATTTAAATTATCTTCATTTAACATAAAAAATCTCATCATACCATCCTATTATTTCATTTTTCTTGATAGGGCTACAAGTGACTTCATAGTGTTGTAGGCCTTATAGGCCTAAAACTGGCTTTAGGCCTATTTTGGCCAAATCGTTATTTTAGGGTCTTAAGACACCTATATGATTATATGGGGATAAAACCACATTTTTAACATGTTCCTTACCTGATCTAAATTATATTTTCCTCTTCAAATGATCAAAAATTCTACTTTTCTCTTTATGGCTTTGAGACTACTTATGTAGGAATGGCTGCCTGTCTACATATGTCGAGACAATAGAGTTATGTAAGGTAGTTTCTAATTCAAAAACATGTTTTTTTTAGTCTAAAATATTTTAATATTCTCCAATAATGATAACCTTCTTCAAACTAAGTCTCTACCTCTGAAAACTTTCTACTCTTCTTCACATCTCCACCTTAGGGTTTGCAAGCAGTCATAGCTTCTTGACCCTTAGTCTTGAGTTTATTTCTCTATAATCTTAATTAGGTCTTATCATAATTATTTAAACACCTTATTTTCAATTTTAAAACTCCTCTCATGATGTTAACACCTCTTTCTTAATTCTTTCAATCCTAAATAGGCACCATGGCCTCAACTATGACTATTAGTAGACTGCCTGAGGACTATGCTAAAATAGTGAACATATCCAACCCATTTTATAACCATGATAATGGGATTGGATGATTATTAAATTCATAATTATTATTTTTACAAAAAATTAGGTCTTTATTCCATGTGTAGGTACCCCAAACTTAAAAATTCTCTCAAAAAATGTCCTCTTATGTGTTGATTGTGTTTTTTACTGTGGTTAACCCTATTATAGGTGGATGTCATGGTAAATGAAGGTAATTAAGATATTTATCACACTAATTAGGTAAATTTAAAATCTCAAAACTCATATCAACTTCTATCTTTCATATTTATTTTTCTTGCAATGTTTCTAGTCTCCTACACATAGTGTTATTTCTATATAGTTAGCCTATGTACCTTCATTTTCTTGAGATATCATGACAAAGGTCTTGGAAATAAAAAATAGTCACTTGAATTGTATATGATTTATTTATATGTTCTCTCTTTGTATATACTGATCTTGAGTTTGTATATTTTCAATAAATGACTGCGAGGGGAACTTGACCTTTATATGGCTATTGGTATGCAGGCTACAATTGACTTTAAGTGTGTCATCTAGTGTTTTGAGTCCCTCTCTTTATGTTATAGATCCATATCACCATTTATTTTTCTTATGAATCCATAATTTATTTATGAAACCTTCCATTATACCATTCTACTTCCATTTTTCCACTATCTTGGGAATAGTCCTGGGTTGAAAAGGTTGTAGGTAGTCACTTTACAGTTAACTTTAACTATCATTTAGCTTAGAGTATTCCCTCTTAAAACTCTAACCTCATTCAAGTCTTGACTATTCCTATTAATCTTCCCTATTTATCATGAAAATTTTCATAAACCTCTTTGATCTCATCCTTCACGAGCTTGTAGATAGGTTTGTTCACTTAAGAAGGTAATAGGTGGGCATTTTTAGGTGAAAACTAACTATAGCACTGAGTGTTTGAATTCCCATCCCATCCTATTGAATACATTTCATCAATTATTGTTATCATGAACTATCTATTTAACATTCCATTATCTCACTTTCTTGGAAATATACCTTCTTTTTCCCTTACTCTAAACTTGATTGTGCGTGATTGATTATCCTTTGTATAGACTGTGGCAAGGTTTGAGGGTGTTTGAGAGCCTAAAAACACACTACATGGTATTCAATATTCCTTTAAACTATGATGATTTGTTAACAATCTCAATAACCTCCTTAAAGGTTTATATCCTTTAGGTCTCCTCAAGATCATTGTTCACCTTCTTGGCTATAGCTTACCCTTGAGGTTGGTTCTAAGTCTCCATTTGTGCATCTTGAGATATTAAAAGACTTGGAATTATATTGCATTTTAGATACCCCCAAATTCTTAGTAACTTCACATTAGTCACACATGATGATAACCCAACTATCCTCCACAATCCTAGATAGGCATAAAGAACTTGACTGTTCATGATACTTTGATTGTTTTAGCCTCAATATAGGCTTGTAGGTGTCTCAAAAGACACTTTATTATTTACTTAAAGGATACCTTATTGGATTATGCTATGAATTAAATCATAACATGGGTCATGAAACCTTAATTTATTGTTCACTTCACTCATATACTCATGTCATGATTTCAACCTTCACTAAGCTTATAGGCTTAGCTCAACTAAAGATGATTGTGTATGTATAGATTGTGACTGAGTTTGACCTTAAGGAAATCATCAAAACCATGGCATGATCCTTGTACTTATATTATTGCATCTTTATGAGATGGTATAAGCATAGACCTTCATTAATACATATTCCCTATCATTCTCTTCATTATAATTTCATGACAAAGCTCATGATTGTTGGTGCCATGATGACTATAGGTTCTCATTCTTGGGTGTTCAGCGTGATTTTAAGGTGTGCATATCCTCTTTGAGTGACCATGATGGCACTCAATGTTATTGACTTCTCTTATTCCTGATTGATGAGATAGAGATGAATGGAATGGGGATGATGATGTGGGAAGATGGAAAACCATGAATGAAGGGTGAAAGGAGCATGAACACAATGAGAAACGGTTGTGTATGACAGTGAGGATGGAGATGAAACAAAAATGGGGTGACAAGAGATAATAATAGTATGCTAAGACCAACTTGAGAATCCTATGAAATCTTGGGCATATCCTCTTCAAACCATATCAACTTAGAGGAATTTGAAGGAGTGTAAGAGGGTGAAAATGAAACATAGGAGTTTGAAAAAACATTAAAATATGTTAATTTTCCTTAAACATTGCTAAATAGTGACTATTTGGAGATGCTTGAGATCCAAATAATGGACTTTGGCTATGAATCTTTGGAGAAATTTTGAGAATTTTACTTGGAAAACACAATAACATTAAGGAGATCCCTATAAACATGAATCCAATAAATCTTGAAAACCCTTTCTCTCTCATAGACCATAAAATTCTTCATCCTTTGCACAAAATTTCACTCTCTTGGCTTCTTGTGCTTTATTTAGTCCTCACACATGTGGAAATGGAATTATTTATGCCATTAAATTGTGATTCATGTCCCTAAAAAGCCTTGAAAACTTGAATTTTCTTACTATGATGCCTTGATGAGAAGAAATCATAGAAAATTGGATGCCTTCCTAGATGCAAGACTATTGATGTATGCCTTGACTTTAAATAGATGATTCATGAAGAAGAGAGGAATAATTTAAGAACCACTTAATCTAGGAGGAATCTCTTTGAGTATAATTTATTTGGCAAAAATTATAGACCTAGATTTTCTTTTTCATGGCCGTACCACCTGCAAACCTAAAGGGCTCTCCCTATGTGCAAACAAGCAAGGTGAATGGAAGAGACTAGTTTTGGGCCAGTTTTGATTATTTCTACCATGAAATTCTTATAAAACCTCTTATATTTCCTTATACTCTTACTCATGGCCTTAATTGTATGGATGGTCATACAATTCCATACTTTGCTCTGTAAAATGCATGAAATATGACCTTTCTTTGCCTTTTATTCACACTTAAGACTTTAAATGCCAATTTTAGGGAAATATAAGGATACTAAGAGTCATTTATAATGTTAAAACAAATATTAAGTCTTTCAACAACTTTACATAGGTAAATATGGCACGTAGGAGTCTAAAAATGGGCATTTTTGGGCTTAAACTTACATAAAATGACCTTTTCAAGGCATGAAACTTTAGGAATAAGGTCAAGTCAAGAATATGAATGTATTTGAAGATAATTTGGATGATTTAATAGCCTTTTGAATCCATATTTAACATTTAAATACCAAAAAACTCCCTTTTAGTCAAAAATACATCATTTTACAAGGGAATTCATCACTAGAAAAGGCTTATAACTGTACCATGGAAAATTTTCAAATCATATGGGTTGGTATTTAGGATTGATAGGCCAAATTACCAACAAGAACTTCATATTGAAATTT